>JAGFPH010015652.1:6871-20096 GCA_018207615.1 Philaenus spumarius | reverse complement strand
TAAGATAAATTAGGCCTAATTTTAGCACCAGGCTACTCCAGGCTAGGCCATTGTTTAGAAGATAAATTAGGCACATATTTTGCAACCGGCTAGGTAGTTGTTTTAAGATAAATTAGGCCTAATTTTAGCACCATACTATGTTGTTATTTAGTCGATATATTAGGCCTAATTTTAGCACCAGGTTAGGTACAGTTGTTTAGAAAAGAAATTAGGCCTAATAGTAGCAAAAGGCTAGGTAATTGTTTAGAAAATAAATAAGGCTTAATTTTAGCACCTGGTTAGGCAGTCGTTTAGAAGATAAATTAGGCCTAATTATAGCACCAGATAGGTAATTGTTTAGAAGATAAATTAATAATAATTTTAGCATTAAAATAGATAATTGTTTAGTTTAGAAGATAAATTACTGGTATACCTAATTTTAGTACCAGGCTTGGTGGTTGTTTAAAACATAAATTATGCCTAATTTTAAGACCAGGCTATTTAGTTCTTTAGAACACAAATTAGACCTAATTTGACCACCAGGCTATATAACCCTTTAGATCATAAATTAGGCCTAATTTTATCAAAAGGCTATATAGTTCTTTAGAACATAAATTAGGATTAATTTTAGCTACAGGCATTATAATCCTTTAGATCATAAATTAGGCCTAATTTTAGCAGCAGGCTACTCCAGGCTAGGTAATTGTTTAGAAGATAAATTAGGCACATATTTTGCACCAGGCTAGGTAGTTGTTTTAAGATAAATTAGGCCTAATTTTAGCACCAGGCTACTCCAGGCTAGGCCATTGTTTAGAAGATAAATTAGGCACATTTATTTTGCACCAGGCAAGGTAGTTGTTTTAAGATAAACTAGGGGAGACCCCTGCGTGCTCCGAACGCCAACCCCCCGACGGAACTTTCTAAAATCATATGTTATGTTTTATTTATAATAAAGGTGTAGTATTAATAATAACCTCAAAACTAAGATGGTAAATAATGTTAAATGTCAAAATCAAAGTATTTCTTATATTTTATAACAGCAGTTTTAATAATGGTTAAAAGAACCAGCAAGGCTCAGGTCTACACTTTAAAACCCTAACCTAAAAGCTAGAAATACAAAAATAATAATTGCTTCAAATTTTGAAATCAGCTGTTAATGTAAATATTGGAGCAAACAGCTATATTATGTTATTTTATTCAATTGGTTGCTATGGTAATACTTGTGTTGGTTTATCATTCTAGACCTAACCTAAGAATTTTTTCTGACTAAATTTACAAAATATTTAATTTATTTAATATTGAAATAAAAAAAGGTTTTTATCGAAATGAATTAAAATAGCCTATGTTACTCAGGGATAGTGCAGCACTTTATTAGTAAAACTATTTTTCCAATCGGTTCAGTAGTTCCAGAGATTACCCCCTACAAAAAAACAAACAAACAAACTTTATCTAAAACTCTGAATATAACCAAAACGAAAGTGTATGTAAAATATTTATAACAAAAATAAAAAGCCTATAGTTCAATTACACAGAAACAAATCAGACCTAAAACACACCAACAATAACATAACCTAAATCAAATCATCTGTTGACATTTGAGTAAGTTTAAAGTAAACAACCTATTTATTTGAAACTCAATTAGTTTATCAGCTGTTTAAAATCAAATTACAGTATTTCCTATTTAGCCTAGTTGTAGCATAGGCTACTGATGCATTTTTAAAACTCGGAATAAAACTAAAATAAAAGTGCAAATCAAATATTTAGCTTCACAGTGACTTAGAACTGGAAATTATCTTTTAAATAAAAAAAGAATCATCAAAATCGGTTAAGTATTAACTTCAGGAAGTGAGTGAACTAAAATCAGGAATTTTTAAATATATAGATTAGGCCTAATTTTAGCACCAGGTTAGATACAGTTGTTTAGAAAAGAAATTAGGCCTAATAATAGCAAAAGGCTAGGTAATTGTTTAGAAAATAAATAAGGCTTAATTTTAGCACCTGGTTAGGCAGTTGTTTAGAAGATAAATTAGGCCTAATTTTAGCACCAGATAGGTAATTGTTCAGGAGATAGATAAGTCCTAATTTTAGCATTAGGATAGATAATTGTTTAGTTTAGAAGATAAATTACTGGTATACCTAATTTTAGCCCCAGGCTTGGTGGTTGTTTAAAACATAAATTATGCCTAATTTTATGGCCAGGCTATTTAGTTCTTTAGAACACAAATTAGACCTAATTTGAGCACCAGGCTGTATAATTCTTTGGATCATAAATTAGGCCTAATTTTACCAAAAGGCTATATAGTTCTTTAGAACATAAATTAGGATTAATTTTAGCTACAGGCATATAATCCTTTAGATCATAAATTAGGCCTAATTTTAGCAGCAGGCTATATAGTCCTTTACAACATAAATTAGGCCTAATTTTAGAAACAGGCTATATACTTCTTAGAACATAAATTAGAAATAATTTTAGCATTAGGCTAAATAGTTCTTTAGAACATCAATTAGGCCTAATTTTAGAACCATGCTATTGCTAGGTACTTGTTTTATATAAGATAAATTATTAGGCCTAATTTTAGCATCAGGCCTGGCAATTGTTTATAAGATAAATTAGACTTATTTTTAGCACCAGATTACGTAAGTGTATAGAAGATAAATTAGACCTTTTTAGCACCACACTAAGTAATTGTTTAGAAGATAAATAGGCCTAATTTAACACCAGGCTAGGTAATTAATTGTTTGGAAGATAAATTAGGCTTTTTTTTCCTAAGCACCAGACCAGAAAATTTTAGAAATTTTTGGTACTTGTTTAAAAAATAAATTATCCATAACTTTAGCATCAGGCTACGTAGTTCTTTTGAACATAAATGAGGCCTAAGTTAAAGTTTGCTTCCTTAAAATGTTGCAATGGTGAACCCTTACCTTGCGAAAAGCGCAATTTCTCTGGCTTATATCTCAAAATCTATAAGAGATATCTTTCCGCAGCAAAACGTAAATGAACATATTTATTGTTGTCTTCAATTGTGTGAAACATTCGTGTCGTTTTGTTATACAGTTTGTAAGCTGTAGCGTTTTGAAAAAAATGCTTGCAACCCAAAACACGATCTTCTAAACGGTTAAAGATCAATGAAAACATTCCTCAGTGCATATTCCCTTTTCCATATTTGGGGAGAGGGAGGGAGCATCCCGTCAAAAATATATTTTGTAAAACCCTACTTTTCTATACCTAATTTGTTTTTCAATTTTTATTCTTCAAGAAATTATTTACATTTTGATGTCCATTAGGAGCATAACAAATATTTGAAAATACTTTTTGATATTTTTCCTCGAAAATTATATGAGAATTTAAAAGCGCCCCATTAAAATATACACTTTTATTTATTATAATTAACGATGTATTTTCATAACTTTCCTTTTTATAGCCTCCGAGTTATACAGCTTTGATTAAATGTTTACATTGAGTAACATTTTTAGCTCCCAGTGTAATAATGATTTGAAAAAATTATAGTACATATTTTTCAGAAGATTATATGACTGCGCTAACCATTCCATCACACCGCTCCCCACGAATCGTACAACTGGTGGTTTACCTAAACATTCCCGGTATAAACGTACTCATATAAAATCTATTGTAAAGTGTAGGCTATACGGTGTCGCTTAATGGGCGCCCTTTAGACGGCCATAACACTCGAAAACAAGTTGATAAGGCCTAAATATATCTTGATAGCCGCCATTAGAAGAGATATTTATTTCCCATTCGACAATAAATCTAGAAATATGTAATTTACTAACGACTACAATAAATTCATTTAAATAACTGCGAGGGACATTAGTTGACTGCTTCATTTACTAAATGGCACTTAACAATCGTTTAGAGGAAGGCCGTAAAACGGTCCATGTCAGCAGCGTTAGTAGGATATAAGGTATGTTAGCCCTCCATCCCCCATCCTTGAATGCAGGGGTTGGGTTCGGAGATATGAGTGTCAAAAGAGAGCATCGCACCAATGGATTTCGTCGGTGAAGCAGAAGCAGGTGGGAGTCGAGTGTCGAAGAGGCCAAGACTGGCCGTAACCAGCTGGTGCAGGTGGTGAGACTGGCAAAATGTTCTTGAATGTTCTAGACCTTTCAAAATGTTCAAGAGTCTTCGAGAATGTCATAGAATATTCCAGAAGGTTCGAGAATGTTATAGAATACTCCAGAAGGTTCGAGAATGTTATAGAATCTTCCAGAAGGTTAGAGAATGTTCCAGAATGTTATAGAATATTCCAGAAGGTTCGAGAATGTTCCAGAATGTTATAGAATCTTCCAAAAGGTTCGAGAATGTTATAAAATCTTCCAGCATGTTTGAGAATGTTCTAGACTTTTATAGAAACTTCCACAAAGTTTGAGAATACTCCAGAATGTTATAAAATCTCCTAGAAAGTTCGAGAATATTCCAGACTGTTTAAAACCTTCCAGAATGTTTGAGAATGATCCCAGAATATTATATAATGAAGTAGAATGTTATAGAATCTCCCAGAAGGTTCGAGAATGATATAGAATGTTATAGAATCTTCCAGGATGTGCTATTATCTTCCAGAAGGTTGAGAATGTTTTATTCTGTTATAGAATCTTCCAGAAGGTTAGGGAATGTTCTAGAATGTTATAAAATCTTCCAGAAGGTTAGAGAATGTTATAGAATCTTCCAGAAGGTTAGAGAATGTTATAGAATCTTCCAGAAGTTTAGAGAATGTTATAGAATCTTCCAGAAGGTTAGAGAATGTTCTAGAATCTTTCAGAAGGTTAGCGAATGTTATAGAATCTTCCAGAAGGTTAGCGAATGTTATAGAATCTTCCAGAAGGTTAAAGAATGTTCTAGAATCTTCCAGAAGATTAGCGAATGTTATAGAATCTTCCAGAAGGTTAGATAATGTTCTAGAATCTTCCAGAAGGTTAGCGAATGTTATATAATCTTCCAGAAGGTTAGCGAATGTTATAGAATCTTCCAGAAGGTTAGATAATGTTCTAGAATCTTCCAGAAGGTTAGCGAATGTTCTAGAATCTTCCAGAATGTTAGCGAATGTTATAGAATCTTCCAGAAGGTTAGAGAATGTTCTAGAATCTTCCAGAAGGTTAGCGAATGTTCTAGAATCTTCCAGAAGGTTAGCGAATGTTATAGAATCTTCCAGAAGGCTAGAGAATGTTCCAGACGCTTTTGGACCATCGAAGAGACTTCCTGTTCCGAAACGTTGTGGAATTTTAAACAGGAAACAGATTAAACAAATAAAAGAGCACTGTGGCGACAAAATCACACTGATATAAATAAAAACCCGAACCACAAAACAAGGAACAAAAACAATAACTAAACAACTAAATTGTAAGTTATGTTTAATACGTTACCCTGACGTATTAAACATAACTTACAATTTTTAGTTGTTTAGGAAACAGATGATGAAGCTGGAGGTCTAAAGCTTGACGCATATTGCTCTTATATAATATATATATACCAGAGGGAACACATTTGCATTTCGATTTGCTTCTAAGGTGTAAAATATTGTTCGTAGAAATTATGTCCCCTTAGATGTGAAAGCACGTCAAACTGGAGGAAATCGTGGACTTTGCCATTACTGGAGCACAGCTGATCATGTAAGCCTAATTATGAAACTTAGATTGATTTGGGCGAAACTCACTGTAAGGTTTTGGGCCAGTTAACTCTCGATATTTAACCGATATTTCCTTCATCCGTGTATTCATAACTGCGAGCGAAGACGGTTCTAATAAAAACATACCTAGTTTGTTGGCGTAGTAACATATTGTGCATCGGAAACCACCCTCTGATAGTCCGATGCAGATCTATAGCGATATCCCCCTTTCCAAGTCTGGATCGAAGCCTAATAGGAAAGGAGTGCCATCTGCAAACGCAAATGAACCCGTACAAAAACTATGTACATAAATAACGAACAACACGTAACGATCCGTGAACTTTGATCGGATACAAAATTACCAATTTCCCTTCCTGCCTTCATGGAAAGGCGCTTACAACATAAACACAAAAAGTGCTTACAGATAGCACGAAACTATTACAATAATTAATTATTGTTCAGCCATAACGATATACGGGACAATAGAGTGAAGCCTCCCCTTTCGTATTCACTTGTCACCGGGGTTCTAAAAATAACCACCCCTGTCTGAGTGGAAGGGGAAGCAGACGGATTATATTGACCTTGGTCCTTGGGTTGCTTCGCGACCGAATCAATACTAGGCCTACAGCTGATCCTGCCATGCGGTGTTGAATATAACCTCAAAATTATAATTCATCGTTTTATGCTTTACGGGATAATGTTACAATTGGTTTACTTACACTATACTAATTACTGTACATGTATCTTTTATAACATTCTAGCAGTTACCCTCGGCTTCGCAAGCAGATTTGAATAAATGAACGAAAGCAATAATCGTGTACATACTGAGGCTTAGCGTTACACCCACGGATGTCGGTTACTAGAATACACGGTAGGGGTCACGCGCAGGTCTCTGCCGCCCGGCTCGGAGACGTGACGTCACCATGGACCCACCGCCTCGCCGCACTGTATACAGACTACACAGTCCACAATGTCATTCGCTATTCGAACACTAAAACGCGTAACCTGCAGCCTTCAATTTCGTTATATATTTTTAATACTTAGGGACGAAAGTATAATTTTGCAGGCCAGTTCGATTTTATATCGGTATATACATTTATTAATATTAAAAGTGCCCTAACCATGCCGTTACTCTTAAGTTTTGTGTAATAATCACTAAAGTTTGATGAATTCCCGTGTGCACAAATTTTAAACGATTTTTTTATTCAATGCAAAGTTTGATCATGTTTGACCTAAACCGTAACATTTATAAAGATGAAATTCGTTTATACTTATCACTGGGTATAAGTTGACCATTTATTTATTTCAGAAACAATTTAAATTTTTTATATTTTAACAAGCCATTTGTCCATGAGAGCTCGTATCTGTTCCAACCACCTTAATCAGTCTTCCCCACTAGATATTTTTTTAAATATATTTTACATGTAATTGTTTCTGAAATAAATGTTTTACCAGTCTCAGTCTCCAACCAATACCTTGTAAAACCAAGGTAATATTTCGAAGGAAATTTTACAAGAAAACTAGTTGAATATTATGATCGCAGATCTGTCATGGTTAAATAATATTAAGAGCAATGTAGATATCATTTTCTGAAAAAGTTTGTTTGTATAATATCAATAATAGTTTCTTATCAGAAAATTAATTATTAAAATTGTGGAAAATATTTTATAAATTAATTAATAATACAAGAAAATAATAATATAATACATTAATATACTTAATATTGTTTTACATGAGTAAGTACAATGCATATAACCAATTCACTCGTATATATAATCAATTTATGTATATGTTTATATCATCCGAATTGATATCTTCAGACTTTTGTTACTTGTAGAAGAACGCCCAGAAATAAATAATTATAATATTTAAAGATCATCATAAAAAAAACTAATATTAACTAAGGGAAACTGAGTTAATTGGTCTGAAATTGTATTGTAAACGTATGAAGAACACATATGGTAATTGTTTTCAATTGATAGTTTGAATCAATACTGCAAGAACTCTCTACACACCAGATGCACATCTTCTTTATCCAAACATTAGTAAAATATTACATTTAGTGAGCTTCATATCTCAATGAACATTATATTGTAATATTTTTTATTTGAACTTATTTATTATGTATTTTATAGTTCTAGTTTCACTTTTTTCCCCCCACTACTTAACTCTTTGTTTAGCTAGCAAAAGAAAGTTTGGTTAGTTTTTAAAAATCTACAACCTAATTCTTACAATCTTCGGTTTATATAATTCTTTATAGTAACAAAATATTATAAACTATAAAATTTCAAAAATTTTAATATACGGAACGTTTTTGTAAAATCACAAATGTAAATTTCAAGCAGATAACAATTATTATATATGAATACGTTAATATTTAAAGTTAATTGTTCAATTAAAGTGTAATAATTATTAACATAGTTTATCTTAAACCTCAAATAATATAAGTTCTCAATCGATAAGTAAATCATTAATTATTTAAGTGTCTGGCAAACGTACTATGCATCACAAAAGCAAAATACAAACTCATTTCAGGTTTTTCAGGATAGTTATCACTATATGGCGATCAAAAATAAATCTAAATTATTACAATATTCAACTTACTCTACAAAATGGAAAAAACCTATTATTTTGTCTCACATACTCATTCAATTTGAACACGTCCCAGACAAAAATGAGTTGGTCTTATTTAGTGCCATTAAATAATAGTTTCAAACTTGTCCTTGTTTATGTATCTGGTACATTTTACTTTAACTCAATCTCCATATGTAAGGTACCTACGCATTTATTTTTAAATTCTTACTATAATACACAACGAATTTGGACATTAATTTCCTACTCACCTCTGCCTACTAATAGAGGGGATGGAGTGTTTGTTGTTTTAAACAGTACGTTATTCTCCACAGAGCAATAATTTATATGTGCCATTTAACCTTTTAAAATCAGCTATAAAAATATAGGGGGCAATTTAAATAAAGAAACACTACGAAGTCATAGCTTTTTCGTAGTTAAATTTTTGATACAAAATTTTATATGTTTAAAATATAGGCTATATAAAAAAAACTGAAAGCGAAAGAAACTTTTAACAATGTAAATCATGTAATTTCGTAATAGTCAAAGTCCAAATTTACTTGAATCTAATAAGTTGTTTAGAGTCAAACCATTGTAATAAAAATGGTAATTGCAACGAATTTGGAAACAAACAACAGAAGTAAATATCGCATCAAAACAAGCTAGTAAGTTTAGACGTTTTAATGAAAATTAAATATAAGGTATTAATGTTAACACGGTCGCAGTAGAAGTTAATGCTTTTACAATTTCCCTAAATAAAATATATATAATTTATAAATACAAAACCAGGACTCATTAATTACTTATTCAAATCACATGACTTGTATAAATGGTTTAGGCAATATATACAAAATATAGTTTATACATATTATATTTAAAAAAAAGTAAGCTACTTATTACACTCCATCACAAAATTATCCCGATTATAAAGTCAGTTTAGTTATCTATTTAATATAAGTATACGGGCGGCAGGCAGCGTGCCGGGAGGGTGGGTTCAGAGTGACGTCGCTGGCACGTGAGTTTACTGCGCATCCTACTCATGACCCCTACCGTGTATTCTAGTATCCGTGGTTACACTCAGTTTATAAAACGATTTCAGATCAGAATTTTCTGGCCAAAAACGTAAACTCAGTATCGTCCGAAACGATTTATATTTCATTTAGGCCTACATGATCACCTATGCGCCAGTAAAAACGCTGAAGTTTGTTACTCATAACTACCGAAAGAAACTTGAAGAAAGTCCGGGTTTGAGGTACATTTTATCTAAATTGTACTACTCAAATAATCGTGGTACAGTTGTCTTTTCTTAACTGTAATAATAATAATAATAATAATAATAATAATAATAATAATAATAACTTCATAGCAAGTGTACGAGTGATTTATTTTTAAGGGTAGTCAGCCCATTTCCCATTTCGGTGGGGGTTTTTTGAAGTGATAACTTCTATTGGCCCGTTGGGCACTTTCGACTTGGCTATGTTTTCGAAATCTCGCGTCACGCCAGATTTCTCTCGAGATCTCGCGTCACGCCAGATTTCTCGCGAGATCTTGCATCACGCCAGATTTCCCGCGAGATCTCGCATCACGCCAGATTTCTCGCGAGATCTCGCGTCACGCTTTTGTTTAGACACAAGTTAGATCGTGGAGGGGGAATATTATTAATACATTATTTACATTTATTAGCATAGCAATCAAATTAACACATAAGAATTAGTTAATATAATATAACAGCTGATTCCGCCCATCATCTGTAATTCTTAAACAAAACCCAGCGTAGATTATATTTTGGGGTTATGTTTACAACTTCAACCATTAAAATTTCTTGTGATGTTAATTTTCTTATATATTAGTTATACAACTAATGTAGGCTTCTATAACTATAAGTTATATGGGCTTCTACACGTTATAAGATTTGCTTTGGGGTTATAAACTGTATATAAAACTAACCTTTGATCATCAATATATTCGTTTATACAAATTTAAAGAAGGATACCTACTGTTTAACTTCGCAAACATTCGTACATCTTTGTATAACATATTTGATTATTAATTTCTTTACTGTAATATTAACGACTTCTAAATCATTTGATCTATCAATATGAAATAAAAGGTAACTAAAAGATAATATTTTTACCTTTCTTTAAATATATAATAACGGATATAAATAAACAATTTGAACAAATAGGCCTACAGTTTTATAATCCTTATAATTGTACACATTTACTGAGTTAAAAATCCCCGTAGTCATAGAAGTCATCACTTCCAACGTGAGGTCTTAAGCACACCAGTTATTTTTTTTTATGTGTTGCAGTGGAGCGTCAGGCGGCATAAAACGTCCGTATAAAAAAGCTTTTTACTCCCAGCGGCCAGCGGCAACCTCTAGCAGCCCTTTTATACCGCGTTTTGTGCAGCCTGACGTACGGCTACAAAAAGACGCCACTACCGGTGGCAAGTAAAGGGACCTTTACAGTCCAGTTAACGAAAGGTTTCACCTTAAGGCTCGGCTTCCTACATTCAAAACGGTGAAGTTAGGTACCAATAACAATATTAAATAACCTAAACATACCTTCACTATTAAGCATATTTTTGTGTTGTTTTTGTCAAAAAACTAAAGTTGTATTTTTTTCTTAAAGTAAAATACATTGTGGGTGTTCATTGCTAAGGTTTTTTGCAATATCTCTTTTTGCAACCGAGTAAAAAATTAATAAAGTTTACTATTTTTTACTATTTATATCATACGTTTATGAAAGCAATAAAACGGTTTTTGAAAATGTATTCGGCAATCAACATCCGCATATGACAGCACTTCAAAATGAAACCAAATTTTTAAATTTATTCCACGAATTAACGGAAAAAAGTGACTTATTCTGTAGCATTGCTCTCATGGAAATCAGATTCAATATGGCGGACAGGGTAGCGCTCCCTTAAGGGTCTTCTATACCTTGCGTGAAACAGCAAAAATATGCACTTCGTACTACCGTGTTTCGGACGCCGTTTTTCAACCTAAAAAGTTGTGAAACATCTTAAATCGTTCTTAAAGGCTTTGTGCTTTTGTCTTATATCTCATAATTGAAAGAAATCGTCGGCAACTCCTTTTAATCAACAGTTTAAATGAGTAAAAATCTATTATTTTTAACGCATTTTTTGGGAGTTTTAAGCAATAATTTCCATATTTTAAGCTAACACGTAAAAAATATAAAGCCTTCTTTATAACTTAAAGTAGTTTCCCAGATTATTAATTCATAAATAGAATGCGAAACACGGTATTACGAAAGCATGTTTCAACGATTTTGCGGCTTGAGTCAGGCCTTTTGCATTGAAATCATACTGTACACTCGGGAGTTTTCTTCAAGGTAAAGAAGAGCCTTAAAAATAAACGGTACCAGGAACTGGCACATACTTTCTGACAAACATATTTAAATTATCAAACAGATTTACTGTGACTTTATAATTGTAGGAGGGGTAGGAGAGGTGATATTAAAGTAGGCGATTAACAAATAAATATTATGTTTGTTTTTGGTGTTTTTGGTGTTTAACGTCCTACTGTTTTGCACTTAAGGCTAATGAAGACGGGACCTACAGTTTTACGTGGGATCCGAACCACAGCCAACGATGTCTGTTTTATTAGACTATTGTTGGCTAGAGAGAAAACTATTACATTGATTTCGAACAAATTTGCACCAAACATGTCAATTAGGCCTTTATAGAAGCACGAAAAAAGATTTTGAACATTTTTGAAAACATCCCCCTTTTACGCCAAAAACCCCAAAAATCAGTTATTATTACCATTACTGGCTAAACGAGAATTTCTAGAAAGATCTGTTTTTTTGCATATGGTAGGGTACATTACGGGCTACAAATAAGCAAAATTTTATCAAAATCGTTAGAGCCGTTTTTTATAAAAAAAATAATAACTGATTTTTTGGGGGGTTTTTGGCAAAAAAAGCTTTCAAAACCTTTTTTCGTGCATCTATACATGCCTAATTGACATGTTTGGTGCAAATTTGTTCGAAATCGAGCGAATAGTTTTCTCTCTAGCTTTGCATACATACATATATACAGACAGACATTTTGTAAAAAAACCCTTTTTTTGGACTCATGGGGTCCCAAAACGGATATTTCCACAAAAATCTCAACATCGATTTTTTTGTGATCGCTACTTTCTCTTAATACTATAGTATAGTGAGAAAGTAAAAATTCAATAGTTTTGAAACTTTGTACACTTATTTGTATGTACCTAGTGATAAATAAACCAAAAGTCCTGACGAATAAGAGGAGAGCTCTAGCTGCAATTATAGAAAATAGGTTAATCTTTTCGATTTTTTGTTAATATCTCGAAAACTATTGGTCGAAGCTAAACCGTGACTGTATGCAAAATTAAATCAAATAAAATGTTCAACAAAATAACATTAATCCCTTGCATGTTTTTTGAATCCCTTGTAGTTGCAGAGTTATAAGGCGTTAAAGAATGTGGTTTTTTCAAAACTGTAAGATTGTGCGTATTGAAGCAATTCAAAGTAGGTATTACCGACATTTCATTTAATATTTCAATGCAATTCACAAATAATTCAATATTAGTAAAATGCGGCCGTTTGAGTGCGAACACCCGAAAAAGTGTTCCGGGGACCATGGTCGGTGCTCATCCACCACTCCCGACCTTAGGTCTCACCATATTCATACGGAGAGCCGTCGTCCTCGCGAGCATGAGGAAGGGGTGAAAGACAGAAATGCAAAGAGTAGAACGGAGATTGCCCACCCGGAGCAAGGGACCTTTAGGGCGCGCGAGTGAGAGCCGGGCGCTTGGGAGGGGTCGCCGGAATACTACCCCCCGGGAAACTACCCCCCCAAGCAGGTTCCTACGTCATTTTGACGTCAGAGATCGGGGGGGCAGTTTTCCAGTCACGCACACTCAAGTTTCGATATAATTAGAATAAAAAACATCTGGTGTGCACATCACACAACTTTCCTTACCAAAATAGATGCTGTATCAATTACCAAATTTTTCGTGCGAGAGATTGATGATACCATTTTCGAGTTAATAGGAGTATCCGTTT
>JAGFPH010015649.1:7100-20812 GCA_018207615.1 Philaenus spumarius | reverse complement strand
CAAAGTAGAAAGAAAGAAATAAATAAAGCGAAACTTCACTGAATGAAAAAAGGATGCGGCGTTAATAGCGAGGATTAATTGCGTAGTCAGCATACAGCGTGTTCTCTCTAGATGATCTTGCGTAAGAATAACCGCGTGGTTCCTGTTTTTGGCTAATGCTCCAATTCTACGAGTCGTGGTTTGTCGCTGTAGGCCAACGACCAATCCTATAATATTTGTTCTTCCATTGTTTGGCGCATAGGTACAGAACATAGCGGCGCCCTTGAAACAATGTTTCAACAAACATACATTATATTAATTTTTGACGCGGCGCCAATGAAATTAGTTCCGCAGTCGGAGTAGATGTGGTGTTTTTCAGGTAACAAAAAAGGATGTTTAGCGTTGTAATTTATCGAAGCGGAATTGAGTCTGCCACCTACTCGTATTAGTCCAATATTGTCCAAAAATGGCGTAAGATGTTTTAACTTTGAGGTACATGGCATGTTATTTTGTAATAATTTGATGTCTTCTGCGAAATGTCTTTGTTGTACTAATTTCAGGATACGTGTTTCGGTAGTTTCAATTTCTTTAAGCGTTAGCGGTAATTTATTTGTTATTTTTGTTTTACAATTAGTAATAAATCTCAACGCATAAGTTAAAATTCTTATCATTGAGGTCCAAGTAGAAAATTTAGTTAACTGGTCCCACTCTTCTAAAGTTGATGAGACTCCGATGTGGAGCGGGTTTGAGCGTAATTCGGGTATAATGTCCAACGCCTGTGGAACAGGAGAAGGCCATTCATGGGCAGAAAGGGTTAGCCAGGGCGGACCTGAAAACCATACTTTATTTTGACACAACGCGGAAGGTAATATTGCGCGAGTGGCACAATCAGCTGCGTTGTGACACGTTGGAACGTGGAACCAGTATTCCGGAGACACCCAATCTTGGATCTGACTTACTCTGTTAGCAATATATACTTTGAGACGATAAGTAGGCATTTTTATCCATGCTAGTGTTACTGAAGAATCGGACCAACAACGGATTAAATCAATTGTATGAAAAGGTGAAATAAGTCCAATACAATGTTCCATTAGCTTTGCTAATAAATGTGCGCCACATAACTCCAAGCGAGGTATTGATATTCGTTTCAACGGCGCTACCTTAGATTTTGCCATGAGAATGTGAGTTTTGACGGTTTGATTAATATCAGTGACACGTAAATAAACTACTGCGGCGTAGCCTTGCTCTGACGCATCGCAAAAACCGTGCAATTGCAAATTGGTTGCATTAGACAGGTTAATACATCGTTGAATTCGAATGTTTGCTAGTGCTGGTAAATCATGAACAAAGGTTTTCCAAGTTTTAATCATACTGTCGGGTAGTTTTTCATCCCAAGATACTCCTAAAGTCCATAACAATTGTATGATACACTTTGCGTGAAAAATAACTGGTGTTAACCATCCACAAGGATCGTAGATATGCGCGATTATAGATAAAATAGAGCGTTTTGTGAATGTATGGTCTGGAATGTTAATCTGATAGGAAAATTCATCATTATAAGGAGTCCATTTTAATCCTAAAATGGAGAATTGCGGTTGATTTTGTGATTCAAAATAAAATGGCGTTTCTTTATAATTTTGCGGTAGCGAAGAAAGTAGTTCTGGAGCGTTAGACGACCATTTCCGGAGTTGGAATTGACCTTTATCTAGTAATGCGATTAGTTCTTGTTGCAATTCCTTAGCGGTGAGAATGTCGTGCGAACCGGTAACAATATCGTCAACATAAATATTATTCTTAATTATTTCGGCCGCTTTAGGATACTTCTGAGCTTCGTCGACAGCTAATTGATTGAGCGTGCGTATAGCGAGGTAGGGTGCGGGTTTTAAACCGTACGTTATTGTAGTCAATTTGTATATTGAAATAGGAAGAGATTTATCAGTTCTCCATAAGATCAGCTGATAAGGTTGATCGCTTGGCTGTATTTTGATTTGACGATACATTTGCCTGATATCGCAAGAGAAGACAATATTATGTCTGCGAAATTGAAATACAACGTCACAAATGTTGTTCTGTAGTTTAGGTCCACAATAAACGATGTCATTTAACGAAATTCCATTGCTGGTTTTTGCACTCCCGTCAAACACCACGCGAAGCTTAGATGCACCATTTGTCTCCTTTAAAACCGCGTGATGTGGTAAAAAATAGTGTTTGTCTTGGAACACAGAATCGTCTGTCAATTCCATGTGACCTAAGTTAAAATATTCGTTCATAAAATCAATGTAAGAAGATTTTAAAACAGGATCAGAGTCTAATTTATTTTCTAATTGTAGAAAACGTCTTTTTGCTATTTCAAAAGATGTGCCGAGGCTGGCAGAATTTGTTTTGAATGGAAGGGAAGTGATATATCTTCCGTTCTCTTCGCGATTTATTGTTGAAATATAATGCTTTTCACATTCTATTTCATCTGCTGTTCTTCTAGAAGAAATAGGCACGTCTTCCAATTCCCAGAATTTTTGTATTAGTTGATTTAAGTCTATTTGTGTAGTGGTAAACATTGAAATAGGATTGTGTGTAGGCGAAACAGTTTCCATTGAACCTAATAAGACGTGACCAAATATTGTTTCTAATGCCGTAGGGAAATTTTTTCCTAAATTTATTTTATTTCCGGTTACAACTGAACCGAACAAATCTGCACCAATTAAGAGATTAATTTGATCGGGTTTATTAAATTGCGGATCAGCGAGTTTTAAACATTTTAATTTGTTATACAGAGCGGGTGATATCTCCCATTGCGGTAAACCAGAAGAAATGTTTTCGACAACAATTACTAAGTGATTCTGAATCAATATAGTTCCACACAAAGCATATATACTCACTCGAGCTAATCCTTTAATAGACGTCGTAATACTAGAAATTCCATTTAACAACATAGAAGATGGTTTAATTGAAATTCCCAACGAAATAGCGCAATTTTCTGTGATTAGAGAAGTTTGACTTCCGGTGTCTAATAGAGCGGTGATTTTTTGCGATCTTCCATTAACGGAAGACAACACAGCTTGTGCAGTTCCAAGAATTGTTATATGCCTTGCATCAGTAGCGTTTAAAATATTATTACAATGATTAAAGTGGGTTTGATTATTTACAATTGAAGTAGAATGTTGAAAGGTCTGTTTGTTTAGGCGATTATATTTGGAGTGTCGAAGGTACGGTGTGTCTAGTCAGCTGGAGGAGGGGGGAGCTGGTCCTCTTGTGTTAAAAGTATTTAAATGTAACAGAGAGTGATGTCTTTTATTACATATTTGACAGTTCTGGTTCGATTTGCATTCATTTGTAATGTGAATATAACTTAAGCAATTAATACAATATTTATTTTTCTGTGCGAATTCCAGTCTATCCTTAGGAGTTAATTTCTGAAAATCATTGCATTTATAAATGTTATGAGAATTTTGTTTACAATAAGTGCAGGCGTTTTGCGTATTCGTGGTAGCGTGATATATGTTGTGTACATATTTGGTTTGTTTAAAATCTGGTTGCGATTTAACATAAGTGGGTTTATTATAGATTGTCGGTTTTGTATGCGTAGAAGGCGGAAGGCGTAGCAAACGCGTCTTCTAAATGAATACATTCCTCTTGTAGGAAAGCAACTAATTCTGTGACTGTTGGCATTTTGTGGTCTAAAGTGCGTTTATCTTCAAAGCGTTTGCGAGATTCGGCTTCTAATTTGCGTAATAATATTGTTATAGCGTTAATTCTTGACTAATATCGTACCGTAATGCTTTTAATGCTTGTGCATTCTCTGAATAAATGTCTAAGAATTGTCTAATTGATTTTAACGAACCAGTATACAGAGGCGGTAAATCTATTATTTTGTTAATATGATAGCTAATTAATCGTCTATCATTTTGATACCTTTCAATTAGTGAAACCCAAGCAATATTATAATTAACAGCGGTTACTGGTAATCCTTTTAATAGATTTAGAGGCTCGCCGTGTAAACAGGAAAGTAAATATGTAAATTTTTCTACATTTGTCAAAGCGGTGTTTTGATTTATAGTATTATCGAACATGTGAAAAAACGTTGTCCATTCAGATAAAACTCCTGAAAATTGCGGTAAAGTTAATCTTGGTAGTTTAATGAATGTTTTGTTTCCTTCCGATTGATTTGACGTGCTGGAAGTATTAAGATCTGTTTCATTAGAACCAACGTTAGGTAATAGAATTTGAATTTCCGAACTGATTGTTAACCCTAAGTCGGAAATTATATCTTGCGTTTTAAGAATTTCTGTCATATTGGCATCTGTTGTAGATTCATCGTTTGTTACGCGGTCAATGAGTACGTCAAACTCTTTTGTTTTCTTTTGAACTTGTTCAAAATATCCGATAAGTTTTTTTGAAATAGTTGTGGAAAGCTCAGCTGTTTTAGAATCTTCCGAAATTGTTTTGACATAGTTGTCAATTGATTTAAATCTGCCTATAATAAGATCAGCTTGCCGTGAAAAAGCACTAAATCTCATTTTTTAAGAATTAAATAGAACAACAATTTACCAAAATAGCTTTAAATAGAAGCTTCCGATGACAAGACAATTTTAATAAGAATATTAAAATGTACAAGCAGTACAAGTAAGATATTTGTATTGATAAAATTAAATATAACCTTTAAATTTGAGTATTTATTGAACAGGTTATGTTTTTGTTTGTGAATAAACATCGACTACAACTAACTGAGCAACTAACCAAACTGGTTTGAAACTATAATATGATTCGATAACAACAATATACTACGGCGCATGCGTGGTATATCAAACTAGTCTTTTGCTCTTCTTAACAAGCCGAGCAGAACAAAATGGCGAAAAGTGATTTTTTTCAAATGACCTTGTTTAATTTCTAGAATTCACAAACTGTAGTATTTCCAAGCGTGATTCATTAAATATCCGAGCCCGTGTGGGACCAAATGTTGGATGTATTTTATAAATGCGAATTAATAATAAATTTATTTTACTATTACGCTCGAGGGACCACTGCTTTAATGACAAAGCAGACAAACATGTTTGATATTCATCTAAGCTACAGAAATTAATTAATTGTATATTTTAAGGTACTCACAGCGTCCAATGTTCCGTGGAAAGCGTTGTCGCACTTGATTGTTCTCGGCCGAGACTCACAACAATATATACATTATAAAAAGCACAGTTCACACAAAATGCTATAGTTCAATATTAATAGCACATATATAATACAATAATTAATACTTTCACAAAGATGAATATATTTACAGAGATTTAACTAAAAAACGGTCAACTGACGTAGTATAAAACAAAGTAGAAAGAAAGAAATAAATAAAGCGAAACTTCACTGAATGAAAAAAGGATGCGGCGTTAATAGCGAGGATTAATTGCGTAGTCAGCAGACAGCGTGTTCTCTCTAGATGATCTTGCGTAAGAATAACCGCGTGGTTCCTGTTTTTGGCTAATGCTCCAATTCTACGAGTCGTGGTTTGTCGCTGTAGGCCAACGACCAATCCTATAATATTTGTTCTTCCATTGTTTGGCGCATAGGTACAGAACACTATGTTTATAAATATAATCCTCTTGTATTGTCATTGGTGTAATGTAACGAACTTATAGTAAGCTTTAATACAAAAAACAAAAAAAAAAGAGAACATATTTGGGCACGTACCAAATCTGGTTTTATTTGAAGTTTGAATGTTTTGTAATTTAAATTAATCGATTTATATTGCTTGTGCTTTTATGTCAGCATACGCGGAGTTTAAAAAACTAAACAAAAAATGGACTAACATGTTCCCACCTTTAAGAAACAGTAGAAGTACCATTTAAAGATATTTAGTTCCAACCCTAAACTCTAATTTAGAATAAAAACTATACATTTTCCTCAAGGATGGATGACAATTCATTACAAAATGTATTTTTCCATCGTATATAAATTAAGTAATTTAATTCACCATTACACCTTTGTGTTGTATACACATAGCCTGTACCCATAAAAAGACGTTGCAAGGCTTGACTACATTTAACTACATTTGCTTTTCTCTCTTTACTTTTTTGGCAAAGTTTGAAGGTAAACAGAAAGATAAAGTTTAGAAATCGTTAACATTGGAGGAGTTTAGAACGACTTAGTGGTTTTCTGTGATGCGGGTAAAGTTTTGATGTAAGAACTGGAATAAATTGGGGTTTATTGGAATGTGGAGTGTGGAAGGTTAAAAACTTATATTGTGTAAATATCGACAGTTAAGTGGAGACATAAGAGTTTAGGTGGTTCTGGGAAAGTAGAAAGTTAGTTTTTAAAGTCAAAGTTAAAACGAAGACTTATTCAGTTCATAAATTGAATATAAAAGACAGGAACGGTATTTATTTCAACTTCAGTTATAAATATATTATTTCATAAATGTGTGGATAGTTTAATAATGTATTTTCAATATAAACAATTGGAGGACTTCTAAATACAATTTGTTAAAATATATTAAATATACTTGATAAAATTTTAAACATAAGAGAATTTAAGTATTTCTTCAACAAACAGTTAGAAAAATAGAAATTTAGAAAATATGAAGTTTCACAAAACATTGAATAATAGTAAAATAAGGTAAAATAGTTCAAAGAATTAAGTTTATATAAATTTACAAACATCAAACAATTTTAAACGTGTTATAACAAGAAAATGGTATCTGAAAATACCTTCTAAACTGAGACGTGTGCTAGTACTAGGGTGAAATATGTAGGTTAGCACATTCTTTATGCACGGTAGTATTTATGTACGAGTAATTTAAATATATTTCTATTCTATTCTATTTCTGAACGTTGAAAAAATTTACGAATTCCATTTAATCTTGAATGAAGAATTTTAAAAACTCCGAGAAACAACTTTAAGAAAACATTTAAGGTAATATTGTGTTTCAATTGATTGAGAAAGTATAAGGAAAGTTAAACACGCTATAGGAAATATTAAAAAGGAAAATGCGTTTTGAGTTGGCCACTTGTATTACTCTTTGATAATATAAATAGACTTGCATTTGATGGTTAGGACTATATTTCCTATTTTCGATTAAATGACTCACCCTCAATTGTCACAAAAATTTCGGCTTCCCACAGTAATTTCATGCATATCTCACATACTATCTAAGTAATTATATGTTAAAACCATCCTCCAAAAAATTCCTCCCCACAACGATTTGGTCTTAAAACTTTTTAGGAAAGACCTTAGTTGTGTTTAATTTAGCTCTAAATATATATATGTATAACACATTTAAGTTGAGTTCTTGCATATTTTATTTTATCCTAATTTGATCTATGAAAACTATCAGTCTGCAACCTAATGACCATTATCTAAAGTTGTCTGACACTTTATTAAAATAGTCGACTTCTTATCTATATTTTCATCAATTCAATCTTAGTTGACATTTGACGTTAGTTCTCAAAAGTTTGATTGATGACAAAGGCAGCTGGTTGCAAAATAATTGCTTCACTTGTCTTAGTAACTCTCTGGCTTTATCAATCCGTATCTTTTGCGTCGCTTGAAAAACTCAACGCTGAACTTCTTCTGTAAATTAATGACGATAGCGCAATTTTTTTGCGTCTTTCTCCCCTCAGTTTGTATTGGGGTATGGCAATTTAAATTAATTGAATTAAATTGCTTGTGCGTTTATATCAAATTGATTTCAAAAAGACACTTGGAAAGCGGTGACCAGGATCCTCAAGCGCAATAGGCCCAGAGTTTTGATTAGGGTAGAGGGACTTGGATACGGTGGTGGGTGTAGCGATGGGCAGGGAGGTGATTAATTAATTCATTTCTTAGTATTAAACCACGTATTACAAAAAGTTACAGTTTATTATTAGATGAACTAGATGCAAAAACATAAGGAAACATAGTTGGGTTTAGTTTCACAAAATATTTAATATGGTATTTATGATTATTTAAAAAACACAGGTTTAATCAAATTTGTAAACTTTCAAAGTCAGATTGCATAATTTTGTTTTGCCCACAAAATGTAAGAGCAATGGTTTGTCTTTGATTTTCATCTTTACCATTTTCAGATTATGGGGATATTATAAAATATTATGGTAAAATACGCCAAAATTAACTGGATAGAAGTAACAATAACCATAAAACATTCTCCAAGAAACTTTTTAACCAAGATTACGAATATTTATTGTACATTATTTGTATAAAATTAATGTTAATCTATTATTTAAAACATTGTTAATCTATTATTTATGGTAATGTTATATTATGTATTATGTCTTTTATGACTGCCGTACTAGTTATAAATTAATGTTTACTTTGTCGTTAGTTATGATTTCCTGTATATTTTTAACCATTGTGCATCATTAAATAAAATAAAATCATTTTTTGCCCTCAATAAGCTATTATTTGTTATTCCAAACTTTGGAGTTGTCTTGGTTGTGATAACAAAACGCATAGGGCGGTTAAAGGAAATGAATCTTGACCGTTTTATTTCGGAAACACGTATGATGACTTGACGAAATTATAATAAATAAAATGTAACAGCAGCAGAATATAAAAGTTGAAGTTCCTCTACACTCAACTGATGATTTAATACAAATATCTTTTCTTCCTATATTCAGTTAAATTATTATTTTGAGATTGAAACATTGTTGCTTACATAAAATAGTAAAAAAAATTCTCACATAAAACATGATTCGTACTTCAAGCTTGATTATATTTATACACACAATTTAAAAACGTTACATTAGTACCTATTACAACACACTGGATATACGCTTTGATTAATACATTTTCATTTGCTATACTTTTGAAATTATGTATTATTTGATAGAGGTTTCAAGTAATCGTGTAAATTATCACCACTTTAAAAAATATCAATATAATTTAAGGAAAAAAATACTTATTTTTAGGTTTAATTTGTTATCAAAGGAATTAGTTAGGTGGTTATAATAATAATAATGCCTTTACTTAGTTTCCTAATTTTGCATACAAGTATATAATTATACAAACTTAAAATTATGATAATTTAAAGATAGAAAAATAAAATACATTGCAACTGGTGATTACTACATTACTAATCATTTCAACAATTCAATGAAATATAAAAGTAGTAGTTCAATGAACAATGAAATATGCAACTAGGCCCATTTCTGGGTGAATGCTTCTTCTCCCACACGTTTCCATGTCTGCTTGTTGCTGACAATATTCTGTCATTCAGGTCCTACTTGACTCACCAGCTCGTCCCGCCATCTCGAGGGTTGCCTTCCCTTCACCTGTGTCTCTTATTTCCCAGTGGTTGCCAGTTGGTACATATTTTTGTCCATCTTTCGTCATACATTCTCGCTGTATGTCCAGCCTATTTCCATTTAAGACGTTTGGCCAATGGGACGACATTTTTTAATTGGGGTTTTTCCTTATTTCTGACTTTATCCCTCAGCGTGCTGGTTCCATAGCTATCTGTGTAACGATCAACCTGTTGACTTCTTCCTTCGATAAAGTCCATGTCTGTGCTCCATACGTCATACAAGGAATTATACATTTATTAATTGCTAGAGTCTTTAGCCTTTGCGCCATATTGCTTTAAAACAAATTAATTTCATAGACATGCTTCTTCGAAGCCAAAGTAATTCTTCTATTAATTTGCAGTCTGCAACTATTATGAAAAGAAACTATTTGACCCAGATATGTTGCTTTTGCTACCCACTTTAACTTAATTTTATTTAGGAATAGATCTTCTTGTTTCCGTTTAAGAGTACCGATTTTTCTTGATTTACCACGGGTCTCTCGGTTCAAGTCCTCCATAACATATTCTTCAGCTTTGTGGGCGACTTTTGCAAAAAGAACGACATCATTGGAAAATCTTATATTAGATATTCCATTCATTTCAATTCCTAAATTCTGTCAATCTAACTTACTGAAAACTTGTTCTAATATCGCATTAAAATGATCAGGTGAGAGTTGATCACCCTGCTTAAAGCCTTTCAACACAGATAAATATTTTCCTGGCTTCTCCAAGACAACACGAGCCATGCTATTGGTGTACCAATGCTTCAATGCATTAATTATGTATGTACTTACACTTGTTCATGTAAGATTTCAAAAATTTTCTTCTGCCTAACGGAATCAAACGCTTTAGCAACATTGACCAGAGCTAAATATATTATAATTATGTTATATTCTTTACACTTTTCAATTAGCTGATTTACTATTTGCAAATGGTCCATAGTTGAGAACCCCGCTTGGTCACAGGGTTGATAAAACTCTGATGTAATCTTGATACGTCACTGTATAGTTAACAATAAGCTGTAATAGGTGAAAATAAGCTTCAAATACTTTATATAAATAAATTAATCACTATCATCTTAATGTTAGTTTTAATAATGTATTAAAATGTAATACACTCATAATTGATAACACTGTACACACGTATTTTCTGTTTATTTTAACACAGTTTGATTGAAACGTTACACTTTTCTACTGAATATACAATGCACTTAATGTTATTTATTTTTTATAAAACAAACATGACTGCTTATTAAGATACTTCAAAGCTAGGGGTATACATTTTTGTTTTTCCTTGGATCACAGAATCCGATCCAAGTCAGCTTATTAGCCCAACATTAACGAACAAACTACAATACCTAACAACATCTACTGATTTTATAATTACTATTAATAATATCAAAAGACGAAACACTCACAATATGTCGTCACGTAATGCTATGTTGTCTCCTAGAATAGGCTTCTACTTTGACAATGAGCAAAACACAGTTTTTTAAATAATATTAATATTAGACAGTCTGTTTGCCTACCTTCTCGATCAGTACTCCCCAAGTATGTCTCAGCTGGATCTCCCGAACACTAGAGCCTTCGGCCTACACCGTATGTATACCTCTTCCAAAACACCGGCCTCTTCAACCATCAGGGCCACCGGCCGTCTTCCAAAACTCTCGCCTATATCTAGGTCTCGCCTTTTATAGTGTACTGAGTTGACATAACTAGGTTTCTAAAGTATGCCTAGTCTCTGTCAGCACTTACAAAATTTGGCAGTCTTACCCAACCTTGTTCTATATTCTGTGTTCTCACCTTGGGAACTATAAACCTTAAACTACTCTTTATTACATGTGATTATTATATAATTTGTAATCCTACATTATTAGTCATAACACTACTCATAGTTTAATACAACAAAAGTAACAATATACATACAATGTTCATTTAGAATCTTTTTTTGCCTAAAGGTGATGCTCATAAACTAACATTTAGTGTAAAATAATTCCATAAAAGGTTCCAAAGGGAAGTAGTTTTAGTCTTAATACGCCTGTGTTACATGCTTATAAGATTCCTGTTATACTTTAAATCTATTTTTTTGTTACGTATAAATTATAAATGTGTACACTTTCCTTTTAATTTACTACTTTTTATACATTTAGTTTCAGTTATGCTTTAGGAACAATCACTAAATTGTTGCCCGTTAAGATTTATTTGCTTTTCAATAAATTAGGATTGACTTGATTGTGAGCACAAACAGTGTAGAGCGGTTATATTGTAATGTAAATTAGTGTTACACATTTCATTTAGGTAACAAGAGTTTTCAAGTTCCCGCTATATTATCCAACTGATGAATTAACACAAGTGATCCTTTTAATTCACGATATAAAACGTAGTGGTTTTAAACTAATATTTTGAGAGTATAAAATGATTCATGCATATATATAACAATATTAGCTAACTATTTTCTAAACTAAAAAACTGTAATTTTTATTGAAGACTGTAGGGAATTAACTGAATTATTATTATATACAATTGTTACTTCTAAGCCATAATCTTTACATTCGTATTTTAGAGTTACAATTTTAGGTTATTTTTATATTAGTTTATGCAATTATTAGAGTTGACACAATTAGATTCAAAACTATCTCTTATTGTTTTAATATGGTCTGTGGAAAAAGTAATTGTCGAGAAAATATGAGGAAAATACACCAATTAAATGTTCACTAATAATAACATGATATTTTACAATTACTATTATTTCCTAGGGCACTTTTCTCTCTATACACACAATAATCACATTTACAAAGAATGTTCACAACTGTCTGGTTCTATTTATTTAAAAAATCATTTAAATATTTTTATATTCTATCGCGTGTTTGTATTTTATATCATATTATGTTACGGAAAAACCAGAGCATCACTCATTACACACTGCGTGCATATTGCCCTAGGGTTATTATTCAAATCACATTTTTTTAAAGCTACTTAAATGGAAAAGTTTTTAACAATATTTGCCATGTTCTCAAATAAAATCAATAAGTTTTATGAGTGTTTAAACAAATTAATGATTTCATAAAATAAATTTTTTAAACTTTCAACCGCCATTTCAAACAAATAATTAAGCCAAAATTATTAATAATGTAGTTATTTTTAAACTATTTATACTAACGACCGTTGTTTCTTGGTGACATTCCATTAAAAATAAATAATGGAACTACACAAAAAGTTTTCATTTATGTAGTTATTTTTATTGAACACTTTATGGGGAATTTGAATATGTACTGTTCGCGAGGCACGAGATGGCCCCTGGGTTCTTGCCTGGATTTAGTTTGAAGGCGCTTGTAGCAATGTGCCACGGCCTCTAGTCCGGTCCTGTCTCTAGTACAGAGCCGCCGTGAATGTTCGCAGCATTGTTATTCGACAAATGCTATTTAAAATCGAACGTGGACTCATGGTACAAAATAGGAATCCTTGAGTGTTTGTTATTTTTATTTTATTTTTTTAAATCTATATATATAAAATTCAATGTATGTCCGTCTGTTTGTACGTTTGTATGTTTGTCCTTTATGCGTTACCAAACCGTCCTCCGATTGCTTTGAAATTTTGCATAGTAACACAGGTTAACCCTGGGAAGGTTTTAGGCCATTTACCGAAGTCCTAGGACATTAGGGCTACGCCCCAGTGGCCCTCAAAGTTTCAATGTTAATCTTATGGAAGGTCAATCTTAAGGAAGAAGAAGAAAGATTTCTTTTGATTTTATCAGGGCACAAAAAACAGCTGTTCTTATGAAAAGCTTAAAACAGCTGATTTTGATCAACAACTGATTTGGATCAAAAACTGAATATAATTTTAGGTTAGTCCTACAATGAACTTTTTTTTTACAATGAACTAAAACACTTGGGGTAATTATTAGTATCAGGTTGATTTGTCTATCCGTGCAAAGCCGGGTCGGGCCAGCTAGTATATATATAAAAATAACATTATTAGTAGCAATTATTGGAAATATGTATGCAGTTACTGCTGTGAAAGAACAAAATATATATACTGTTCGTATGTACGTTTACTTAATTATTATAATAAATGTATTTTAATAGAATAACAGATAACAGCTTAAAAGTTATTATAATTCCGATTAATAGTGTTGAAATAATATTAATAATATGTATTTAAAAAACACGGTAACAGTTTGGCATAGTATAATATTTTTGAACTTCTAAGTTTAAAAACGATAGAAAATTAAATTATTAATGAACAGTGTAATTATATTCCATACAAATAACAATAAAAGAAAACATCAAGTAATACAAATTATAATAAATATGACTATAAATTAACTTTAATTGATATAAAACATTTATTATACAACAACTGTGCATTTATTATACAACAAGTTGTAAAACTCCTGCATAGAATGCTTAAAACTAATTAACACAAAGAAACGAGATGCTTACAATTATCATTATCAAAACAGAAAATAT
>JAGFPH010015648.1:5200-19965 GCA_018207615.1 Philaenus spumarius | reverse complement strand
TTCTTTTTTCATGAATATATCTCCAGCTGTAAGTTAAAAGTCTAACAAGTACTAAAAAGTGCCTGCTTTTAACCCTTTGCGGGATAAATTGTTTAGTGCTAAAGGCACAATTATTTTCAGGTTTGTGAAAGAAATGAATTTTACAAGTTTCTTTGATTTTTTGTATAAATATAAGTTAAATAACAAAGATATAATATAATTTTCAGCCATATAATTTGTTTAAGGTTTTATGGATGAAAAGCTATTTACGGATAAAGTAGAGTCCCAGTAATTCGAGTCGCGATAATCCGAGGCTCTGTGTAATTTGAGCCACAAATAGCGCCTTCATTATACAATAATATAATAGGAACAAACTTTTCTCGCCACTGCTGTATTCCCCACCCGTCTCTTACAAGGTCACTCGACACCAATCCGGACGTGTCTAAAAATAAGTCAGTCCCACTACTGTATTGTGTGTAACATTTGTTTAATGATCGCCGATTTGGATGCAACGCAACACTATGTTGAATATTAACAAAAGCTAATGCAGCCAATGCTGTATTACTCTGTCATTGGTGTGACATAACTGCTCGTAAACGTTGCAGTTTAATTATCATAATTTCTATTTTTGTACTGTATATAAAATTACATTTGTACCTTAGTGTTCAATACAAAAGAGTGTACAGGGAAAGTAGAGTGTCAAACTTCGGGGAATGGTTCTATGGGTCAAAATAAGAAAAAAGCTCATATAAACATAGGCCCGAAAGGGGTTTGTTTTCCACATATCCGCCATTTTGTTTTTTGTACAAAATAATTCATACCGGGAGAACGGTTTCACTTATTGAGTTCAAACATGACATGAAGTTTAACCTAACAACGATATATCTCAAGAAAAATAAGCGATTAAATCCAATCATGAGTTTCAAAATGGTGGCTGTTTGAAAATTTCTAACCTAAATTACTCAAAAACCGTTCATTTTAACAAAAAAATGTCGTGACACCTTTTGATTCCCTATCGGATGGTGTAAGTGTCAAAACAATCGGATGAAGAATAATAGTTAAGTTATGCGTAATAATTAGTTTATTCAACCCGGCATTTGGTCCCTTCAACTTTGAATTACCCAAGTTTGACTGTATATGTAATTACTAGCTGTAGCCGCGACTTTGTCCACGTGGAATAATGGCAGATAATACCTTAAAGCAAAACTATCAAACATTTTTCGCATTTTTGACTCCTTACGTCGCGTCGGAAAAAGAAATGTCAAATACAAAAGTTGTAGAGAATTAAATTTCCAATGCCTATTGTGATCTCAGATATTTCCTAAAACCTACCGTTGAAAAGCTGCAGGCGTTTAAAAAGTCGGTAAACAAAAAAGTTTAAGAAAAACGCACATTTATTTTGTTATAACTCATAAACTATACGACCTACTGAATCGGCTCGGTGGATGTTTGAAAGAACTTGTTGAGGTGAATCAATTGCGCATCTCAAATTGAATACAGGTGCTGCCAGTGTAAAGTTATTAGCAGAAATGTGCCCAAAAGTCGACTTTGGTCAGTAATGATGTCAGCTTTTGAACTAATGGACTTTTTGGAATGTGGATTTCTCTTAAACCTATCTGAAGAAATACTGTGTCTAATGGCTCAAACCCCAGCTTCATACGTTCAGCCGTTCTCAGTTGATGTCGGCATAAACAGACAAACAGACAGGATTTTATTGTATTTATAGATGTTTAATGGTAATAAAGAGATATTCTTTATCATGAACTTGTAAAAAATTAACCGGGCCTTGAAAAAATTACGTACAGTATATTTGCACATTATATTTTTTTCCAGTTTTGGAATGTCCTACAGAAGAATTTTTGGACAGCCTGTTAGAAGAACAAGCGTTTTCACCTCATCAAGAAGGTTCCACGAATGACGTAGATGTAGCGCATATTGTTGTACATTTCACACCAGCTCATGTAATGCTAAATCCTAAGTAAGTCACTACCAAAAGTATCTTAAATTATTTGTTACTAGCAAATCCCCGTGAAAAATCACAGGCGGATTAATTAGATACACATCATTTATACAAAATACTATTTAAACAACACACTTTATCTAGGCCTGCCTAACTATGCAGACGGGGATTTTTAACTCGGTAAATGTGTACAATTATAAGGACTATAAAACTGTATGAATATTTGTTAAGATTTTGTGTTTATGTGTATATTTATATTTAAAGAAAGATAAAAATATAATCTTTTAATTGCCTTTTATTTCATATTGATAGATCAAATGATTTAGTTATTAATATTATAGGCTGTATTATTGATTGAAGTTGTAAACATAACCCTAAAGTTTAATCTACGCTTGGTTTTGTTTGCTTATTACAGATGATGGGTGAAATCAGCTGTTGTTATATTATTAAGTTAAACGAATAGGTATTTCTTCTTTAAATTTGTATAAACGAATATTTTGATGATAAAAGGTTTGTTAACGGCAACAAACACATCATTTTTAGGTTATGCCTAGACTGATGAACCAACATTTTATGTTCATTGAATGTATTTACAATGAATCGACCTTTTACTGTGTTTACCCTACTTAGGTTTGATGTTGTAATTAATTCTATACCTTTATTATATTAGACAAATAAAAGAGCACTGTTGCGACAAAATCACACTGATTTGAATAAAAACCCCGAACCACAAAACAATGAACGAAAACAACTAAATTGTAAGTTATGTTTATTACGCTACCCTTATGTACATTTCGATGACATGGTCATCATCATCAGTGGGTTTTAACACTACTGCACTATTTTTACACTATTTTTTGTTCCTTGTTTTGTGGTTCGGGGTTTTTATTCAAATCAGTGTGACCTTTATTATAATAACATTAAGCGTATGGAAACAGTATATACTTGTATAAAAAACAAACTGATAATAAACGGCAATTGAAAGATTAAAATTATGAGTGTATGTTCCCATTGAGGCTGGTAAAATAAATTAAAATTTTAGGTTTGGTTTAGACTGATGAACCAACGTTTTATGTTTATTGAATGTGTTTACAATGAATGGACATTTAACTGTGTTAACCATTGTAGCTTTGATGTTATAATTAATTCTACACCTTTATTACAATAACATTAAACTTATGGAAACAGTAAATACTTATATAAAAAACAAACTAATAATAAACACAATTGAAAAATTAAAATATGTGTGTATGTTGCTGTTAAGGCTGGTAAAATAAATTAAACATACTCACAATAAATTTAGGTTAGGCCTAGACTGATGAACCAACATTTTATTATTTTTATTGAATTTATTTACAATGAATGGACACATATACCAATGAATGTATTTACACCTTCATTATAATAACATTAAACGTATGGAAACAGTAATACTTGTATCAAAGTATATAATTATATTAACTTATTTTCCATTTCTTGTTAATTCCAGCGCTTGACGATAATATCTGAACCATTGTTGTATTTGTAGCCATATCTGATTGCTATTATTTATACTTGCATTAGCAATCCTTTTAGAAGTTTTATCGTTTACAGCTGTTTCACCTTTTCATTTTTAGGCATCATCAGAACGAATAGTACACAAAAAACACACTTCTCACAGTTACACTTATTAACAGATTAAAATAACAGAGTATTAACAGGGTATATTAATATTAACAGAGTATATGTACACAAACATAGACAGTTTGTGATATGGTAGACTTGATGACTGTCACATACTGTGACTCGAATAAATTCAAAAGTGTTTTAAATGTTTCACCAAGTGTTGTTTTATGTTTTTATTTATTATATTTTTATTTGTTTATATGTTAAATGTTATTTTAATCTGTTAATAAGTGTAACTGTGAGAAGTGTGTTTTTTGCGTACTATTCGTTCTGATGATGCCTGAAAATGAAAAGGTGAAACAGCTGTAAACGATAAGACTTTTAAAAGGATTGCTAATGCAAGTATAAATAATAATATAATATCTGAACTACGCCGGATAGAACCGATCGAATTTAGATTGATTACACGTGTCTTTAATGTATTTACATTCATTGTCTTAGCAACCAATTTGATAACGCTTTTTCGTTACGCTTATTCTGTATTTGTCATTGCCTACATTCATTGTCATAGCAACCAATTCGATAACACTATAGCACTACGCGTATTTTGTACTTGTCATTGCCATAGCAACCAATTCATTTTTCATTACGAGTACCTTTTTTATTTGTCAACTCATAGCGCAACCCGCGTAAAGGAGTTTTGTTCCAAAAATTGAAAATTTCATTGATTTATCTTTCACTGATTCACCGTTCATACCGTTTTTCTAAAACTCAAATGAACACGTGCAATTTCAACAAAATTAATTGCTGCAGCCAATCCAGCCTTAATAACTACTACCTCAATCGGTTAATGGTTAAGAAGTATTAATTTTTGAAAAACTTACAATTAGGGATGGGCCGGTTCCATTTTTTTTTCGGTTCTCGGTTCCCGGTTCTGGAGTCAAATCGGTTTGTTCTCAGTTCGCGGTTCTAGAGTCAAATCGGTTCTTGGTTCTATTCCATTATTCAAAGAATTTAACAAGAATTTAAGTGTAAAATATAAGATTTAATTTGAACACTGAAATGATTAAGTATGTTATTTACAGATAATTAAAAAAATTGGGTGTGCATATGACCACACAATAGAAGTGAAAACTTCTATGCAAATTTTACAGCGTATACAATGAATATTGATTAACTACTGGATTTTAATAACATTTTATTTCCGAATTAATAAATAAATAAAATAATTACAATTATTTTCAAATTTTTAGTTCAGTTTGCTTTTAAAGCGTATTATTTACTTTCTTATTTTTTATTCTGGGGACCATGATCAGTGCTCACTTATTACACCCAACAAAATTAATGAGTTCCCGAAGTTTTTGCATATCTTCGTGAATCACCCTGTATATAAAGTTTTTAATGACACCTGAAAACGTGTTTTGGGGACCATGATCAGTGTTCACTTACTACACCCAACAAAATTAATATTGCATTTATTTGTCATCGGTCCTTCATAAGTGTGCAAAGTTTCAAAGTTTTTTACTTGCATAATCAGCCGAGTTGTAAACGTCAGGGAGTTTGTGCGCTCAACGGAACAGCGGTCGCTGTTGAGTCAGCCGAACGCTGCTGTCAGTCGTTACTCGTTACTCGTTAGTGAGTTCACAGTGAATTAAATACCCGAACAAATTGGTTATCAGAAGTCCCTCTGTCCCAATTTGTTTCTAAAAATCGGCGCTCTTCTGTATTAACTAATGCGGTAACTAAAACAAAATGAATAAAACTCTGCACTAAAACTGAATACTGTACGTATTTACACACAGCGTTATTAACTTGATATTACTTTGTTCTAACAAGTTGTTCAGACTTCGGCGGGACTAAACTGACGCCGTCGAATGACATTTTCGATGATTGAAGTTCCGATTATTTCTGAACTCATCCGAATTGAACGTTCAGAAACAAAACATATAATATTCCGAGCGTTAACGTAATCCTAGTCAATCGTAAAAAAATATTATGCCTAATCGGATTTTGAATAATTTTATTTGACACTTTTTCTTGCGTAATTATTTTAATCATTTATTATTATTTTTTTTTTTTTAACTTTTATGAATAATAAAGGGATTATTGATTGTTATAATCACTGATAGTAAAAAAATAATAATTTAGGCATAAATATTAATTTACAAAGGCTACATTATCTGATGAAATGAGTGCATCAAACCGGCATTCACGTCCACCATTGCCACACGATCCAGCTAAATTGCAACGTACCGTATGTCGCGTTCAGATAAACTAACGCGAAGAGTTTAGTTTTATAATAACCGAAAATGTGTGAATATTCTTTATTTCTCTTTTGTTTTGTACCACTATAAAGGGGTCGTTTCAACTGCCGAATACACGTCAATATTCGACATCAATCGGGTCTGGTTCCAGAACCGACTTTTTAGCTCGTCGGTTCTCGGTTCCGATTCCGCGAAGAACCGGTGGAACCAAGAACCGGTATCGGGAACCGACTTATCCCTACTTACAATACACCCAACAGAATAAAAATCAATTTAGTAATATAATTGACATAAATATATAATATGTTTCCAGATACAAAGAATGGATGGCTCGGTTCTGCATAAGCACTCAACACCTCATCATGAATGAAAGCAACTCTTGCATGGGAAGTGTCGCTGTACATAGGATACAGCACAAGTTACATCTTCTGGATCCGGATATATTCCCACTGCTCCGGGACCAGGATCCGGGGGAAGAGCTGATCAAGACACTGGGCAAAGATTTCTGCGTTTGTAAGGGCAACACAGTCGGTTCTTTTCATCTGAGGCCTTTTAAACAACTTGACGGGTTCGTATTGTTTTTTTTTTTTTTTGTTAGTAATGTTTTGTTTAACCCTACAACTGTTAGACGGCTCAAGTTGAGTGGTCCCAGCTCGCAGCAGTAGTAAATTGAATACAACTCAACTTGTATTGAATATTTCACCCACTAAAAATCATTTAATCGCAATAAAACAAAAACCGTTGCAAAGAAAATGATTTAAACTTTAATTTTTGTATTTAAAATGTTTTCTGAAACGTATATTTACATTTGTAATCATCATTTTAAAATTGTAGTTTTCTGTAAAGCTATTGCCGTGCATGAAAACGCAAAGAAATTAATCACTTTGTCACTTCTCTAAAGCTCAATATCGCTCGACAGAAATATTTGGACAATAATATAAATATACCTTTGGATTTGAAAACCTGATGCCCAAAGATTGTAAGGATGACCAGGAATCTGTTAAAATGCAAATCCGAACTAAAGCTGAAGAGCAGCTAGTATTGCAATTAGCTCGGTAGGTCAGTGCGAGTGGAAATTGTAGTTTACATTGCGCTCGTAACTCAGCTTTAAACTGTAATTGCATTTGTTATTACTACTGCTGTCCGGATTAAGCAGAGTCCAGACTATTCTTTCCGGAAGTACTGTACTTCTCTCCCCCTCAGACTTCACGTAAGTCAATTTTAATCTTACATACTGCGGGCATATCCGTCTCATTACCACGACAACGTAAAAGTAGTGTCTTTTATGTTTTGTTACAGATCTGCGAAATTGTGGGTGGACCCCAACCTGTACGTTGAGCAAACGATGGCCGTAGAAGGATTTAGCACCGAGCTGGACTTGTACAGAGAGAAAGTGTCTAGCATACAAAATGGAGGGAGCCTAACACCGGAGTACCCTAAAGTCGTGTTCCTTGGCACTGGGTCTTGTATACCCAATAAGACTAGAAATACCAGCGGAATACTTCTGCACATCAGGTGACTATAGAGAGGGTAGGCACTACTGTATCACATTATGACATTTATATATTTTAAAGATTTTCAGGGGGCTAGCAACCTGCAGGGAGGTCAGGGAAACCTATAAATGATCACGACTTTCAGGGAAAATTGTTTCACATAATTGAGCCCCTGATGATGTGTCAACGATCTACTCAAATCCAAATCTGGATCACGATCTCTCCACACAGCATCGATATCAAGTAAAAAACTTTGAACCTATTATTCTTCTGTCAACCATTAGAATGAATGGACGTTTTGTTTAACCCTGATGATGTCAGAAGTCTCAACGCGCCGCTATAACATTTTAAATGACGTCCCAAAACGTGTTCTGAGGACCATGATCAGTGCTCATTGACCACTCTCGACCTTAGGTCTAACCATATGTCAATAAAACAAAATCCATTGGAACGGAAATGAGTTAAACTTTAAATTTTGTCTAAAATATATAGCCTACCTACATATTTAATCATCGTTTTAAAATTGTAGTTTTATAAACAGTTAATGCGGCGCAAGAAGCGCAACTAAATCACTCAAACTTGTCGCTAAGGCTCAAAATCATTTGACAGACTTTGAGAACAAGATAGTGACACCATTGGATTGGTCAAGGTTTAAACTTTCTAAAACTGCTTTCATTCGTCACTCTTATAGGTTCTTAGATATGAAGTTTTCCGTAAACTCTTGTAATTGGACAGATTTCAACGAATAAGGAAAGCACATTTTGAACACGCCATGTATATTATGTACCCTAAATCGCTATAGTTGTATAATGATATTTATATCGATTTGAAGGTAAAACTTTATGTTTTCGTTTGATACATAGTAAACCTCATTTATTAGCGAATTTCCATAGGAAAAATGAGCTATTGCAGTGGCCCTTATGGTGAGACCCAAGGTCAGGAGTAGCAAATGAGCACCGATCATGGTCCCCAGAACACGTTTTGGGGTGTCATTAAAATTCATATATATATATGTATATATGAGTTCGCACTCTAGCGGTCGCATTTTAAGTCCGATTTGGTCCAAATTTGGTACACGTGTTGGTTGTGTAAGTGGCTCGGACGAGTTCGTTAGCCAAAAAAATCCAACAACCCGAAGTAAGTTTTTTGACCGGAAGTAACTATTTTTTGAGATTTTTACTAAGAGAATGAATTTTTTTTAGAGTTTTTTCTAAAAATATAAATGTAAGATGTTATTCTGCACATTTTGTTTTTTTACGCGACCTTATAGCTCGCTTGGTTCCCCCAAAATCGATCAAAACGTGAAATACCATAGAAGTACCCGGTTCAAAGCCATGTGGTGGATTCTACCGTGGGGCTGGCGTGTGAAGCACGCAATCCTTTGTGTGTTGTAAACACCCCTAATACGAGGTTTGGCGTGCGAAGCACGCAACGCATTGTGTATTGAAGACAATCCCAATATGTGGAATGGCGTGCGAAGCACGCAATTCATTGTGTATTGAAGACAATCCCAATATGTGGAATGGCGTGCGAAGCACGCAATGCTTTGTGTATTGAAGACAATCCCAATATGTGGAATGGCGTGCGAAGCACGCAATGTTTTGTGTATTGAAGACAATCCCAATATGTGGAATGGCGTGCGAAGCACGCAATGCTTTGTGTTATTTAAGATACTCCCAATATGCGGAATGGCGTGCGAACCATTTTGCAGATATTCAGCACCGTCGTGAATAGACCTATTTCCCAAATTGTTGGTCGAAACCCTAAAATATCGGTCTATAAACTTAATTTTGGAAATTTGCTCAACTCACGTCAGCGGTTCAGCTGCGTGGTCGAATTATTCTGATTCTATTTTAGGTATTTCCGTGAAACAGACATTTATTGAAATCAATAGGCTCGTTTCCGTTACGACCGTTATACGTTTTTCCCACAGTCCACAGCGTCCGGAACTGTATACGATCTGTTAGTGAGAGTTTTGTTTGTTTGATCTAATCTAGTGAAACAAAGTGAAATACGTTTATAAAATAAGAATTTTCAAGTATACAGTTCAATTCTATGATTTATTTTCTTCAATTTGTTTTAATAGTTTATTAAATTTTTGAGTAAAGCATACATTCCTAAATTACTATTCAAAATAGGCCTAATTTTGTTAGCGGTCTTGTAATAGGAATATAAAAACTTGTGTTTCCTAAATCATATATCTGGCGAATTTTGGGAACAATGTTTGCAATACGCACCAAAATGGCTTGGAATCGCAGAAAGTGTGCGAACAGTTGTAGGTTGAAGTTAAGACCTAATTTTTCCAAAAACCTCATGAAATGGGTGAAACACGATTACAATAATTCGATCAAAAGAAACTTCCTGGCGTCAGGTAATCTACAACACGCCATTACGCTTTAAACAAACCTAAGTACAATAATTCAACTTATCATGGTCCCGTTGTGAGCCGAATCGGATTGCAGGCGCCAACAATAATTTAAATACAGCCTGGTTAAATTAATATTTTATGGAAAACTAGGCCTAGTTTGCAAGTTACCTACAAATAGGCTCAACTTAGTTTTAAATCTGATATAACCGTACTTAATTGTAGCCTATTTCAATTGTACCCTCAAGTGCATTCAATTGATAAATTTATTCTCAAACCTACAAAATAGGCTTAGCTGCAACTCAATCAAATAATTCTGACTTCAATTTATTTACATCTATACTAACATATGATTAATAGAAAATGGCGTAAAATCAACTACATACTAATATATGATTAATAGAAAATGGCGTAGAATCAACTACATTGGTAATCAACTGTTGGAATCTTTCAGAAAAGAAAAATCACTGTAAACCAGCTTTATATTGTACAAGCAATTTAGGGAAAATGTTAATAAATTGTAAACACAAAATAGACAACATGAAAAAATGTGGTGTTTATAAACTTAACTTGTATCATCTGTAATGCAGCTCATGTAGCGTAGTTTTAAATGTAGGTTAAGTGAACACGAAAGTAGTTGGCGGTTGGGCCATAATGACTCTAGTTTCTCTAACCATCTAAAAAATCAGTTAGTGTCAGTTTTTTCCAATAATATTTACTTTAAGATTCTCCATGTCAATGATAAAGGTAGGAAATTAAATTCCTTGGAAATGTTAGCAATTAAGAGATTATTTTGTAAAGATGCTAGCCTTGTACTTAATGATCAGGTAGAATTTTTGTCCAACCCGCCTCTATTAAACCCACTGTCAACCATACGTACTCCCCTTCCACTCCCCTTCCACTCCCTTTCCTTTTTCTTTGTTGTGAGTAACTGTTCTATGTTTAAACAAGCTTGTTTTTCTAATAGTCTGTATAAGCTGCCTCGTCAATGACATCACAGGCAAAACTGCAGGATTCATAAATAAACATTGTAGAAATCACAAAAAAGTTGTGTTTGTTTTTTAATCTGTACTAATATTATAAAGAGGTAAAATTTGTTTGTGTGTAGGGGGTAATCTCTGGAACTACTGAACCGATTGAAAAATAGTTTTACTATTAAAAAGCTACACTATCCCTGATCAACAGAGGCTATAATTAATTTTGATAAAAACATAATTTATTTCAATATTTGTAAATTAGTCAGAAAAATTCTTAGGTTAGGCCTAGACTGATGAACCAACACATGTATTTACATGTATTACCACAGCGACCAATTGAATAAAATAACAGATAAAACAGCTGTTTGCTCTAATATTGCCATTAACAGCTGATTTCAAACTTTGAAGCAATTATTTGTATTTTTAACTTTTAGGTTAGGTTTTATTAAAGTGTAGTCCTGTGCCTTGCTGGTTCTTTTAACCTTTATTATAACTGCTCTTATAATATATACAAAATAATTTAATTTGAACATTTAACATTATTTACCGTATTAGCTTTTGGGTTACTACTAAAAAAAAAAAAAAAAAACATAACATGATTATGTTTATAGAAGGTTCCAATGAGGGTTTTTTTATATAGACTTATTACCTATTGAATACTATTGGTTCTTATACCTAACCTGAAGAAAATTTAGTCTAATATAAAAACTGAGGAATCTGTCTGCTCCAGCTTGCCGTTAACACAAAGCAGTTTTATTCCCACGAGGATATCTGCAGCACTGTGTTAACCCTTCAAGTGTTTGACTACTCAATTGAGTGGTCTCGGCTCACAACTTGTATTGAATATTTCACTCACTAAAAATCATCTAAACGCAATAAAACAAGAAAATGATTTACTTTAATTTTTGTATTTACAAATTTGTTGTAAAACGTATATTTTACACATGTAATCATCGTTTTAAAATTGTAGTTTTCTAAATCAATTGATTGCGCGCGAGAAAGCAATAGGAAATTACACAAATACGTCACTTTCCTAAGGCTCAATATCGTTTGGCAGAACTGTTTTGAAAATAATATAAAGATACCTTTGGATTCGTAAAGATTTTAGCTTTCTAAAAATGCCTTCCAATCGGACGCCACTCTTGTAGTTTCGAAAATAAAGTTTTTGTGTAAACCCATGTGCAATTGGACAGTTTTCAACCACATTTTACAATTGGTTATATCTATTAAAATTCGATATATTTGTATTGATATGTTTATAACGATTTGTAGAGAAAAATTTTACCTTTCGTTTCGTGTAAAGTAAACCACATTTACTGTTAAGATTTTATTCGTATAGTCGTGGGAAATACAGACTTTCGTTGAATTCAATACTCGCCGTTCCCACGCTTTGGCTAGTCCCCATGGTCTAGGCACACCGGATGTGTATAGGCTTAGTTCGTGGTGTTTTATCAGTTTCATCTAATTTTGCGACACAAGTAAAACTACGTGAAATACGTTTATAAAATAATAATTTACAAGTATACAGTTCAATTCTTAGATTTATTCTCTACGGTTTGTTATAATAATATTTCATTTTTAGGAAAAGCATATATTCCTAAATTACTATTCAAACTAGGCCTAGTTTTGTTAGCAGTCTTGTAGTAGGAACATAAAACTGGTGTTTTCAAAAAAAGAAATTTGAAATTGATATATATTTTATACAGTTTTATTTAGAACTAAATTACAAAACTATTGTTCATACTGAAAACAATTACAACAAATGTTTACTAGTTTTTATGTACGCCTAAAATTTAACTTTTTCCTTTCGTTACTGAAAATTTTTTGTTTCTTGAGCTAATAACATTGTAAATATTACATTAATACATTTTTACTGGCATATATGCGTTCTTTAAACTTTTCTCTACAAAAAAGCTATGGAACACTTTTGGATTGTTGTATAGTTACTATATATTGCAAAAAAATGCTTGCAACACTACTAAAATGCATTGGCATTGGAAAAAATGAGCTTGAACAGTTGTAGGGTTAAAAGACTAAAGTACTAAAAATACTAAAAAAATCCCACTCATGTTCCGTTCTCTAAAGAATATTTTGAGCCTATTTTTAAGTTACCAAATGGGGTGATTCTAGAAATATGAGATTTAAAAAAATTGTTATTTATAATAATGTTAGGCTGCTGATTATATGAATTGTGGTTAGTTCAGTTAAACAGATTTGTGGAATTTAGCTCTGTAAAGTGAATATCTGTTAATATTTGTAAGCACATTATTTCATAAAAATAAATTCTGCTCATTAATACCACCCGTTTTCATAGCTCTACAGAGTGCGTTATCATAGATTGTGGCGAAGCGACCTTCGGCCAACTGGTGCGTCTGTACGGCGTCGAAGAGTGCAAGAACTTGTTCAGGAAGCTTGTCGCCGTGTACGTGTCGCACTTACACGCGGATCATCATATCGGTCTAGTAGGACTGCTGAAAGGTCGTATCGACGCGCTCGCAGGACAGTCGCAACAGCTGTTCCTGCTCGCTCCCAAGCAGATCATGAGATGGCTGAAGCTGTACGACAGACACTTCGAGAACATCCTGAAGGGTGTGGAAATAGTTCCGCTCGGAGAAATGGTGAGTGGAATTGTTTCAAATGTAAAGATTGGTAATTTTATTACGCTAGTGGGAAACTGGTTTGAATAAATTGGTTACTTACCATGTTATTTTATGGTTGTAATAGTGGACTGTATAAATGTTGAGCATGAATTCTTGAGAGGATTTTAACTGCAACCTATATAGAACTGATATTATAGAATAAAATATGAACCACTACACGGAAATCGAAAAAGACTACAACCTACCATGTCTAGATGTGAATATGTTAAGGAAAAACAATGAATTGTCGTTTAGTGTATACAGGGCATCCAGCTTCGACTGTCATAAACTTTACGGAGTTATTTGTCAGCTAAAAAAAAGCAAACAATACAATATAACACGTGTCCTATCTCGATCTGTTTTCTGTCTGTCCATCTGTATGTGATTTTTACATTTACCTTAATATCTCAGAAACGGTTTAAGATATAATGCTGAAAGTGGTTATGAATATTCACCTCTACGCAGGGTACATTTTACATTAAAAAATTAGTTTTCCTGCAATCCGTTTAAAAATGGTGGAAGTTGAAAATTTTTAATGTTAAATATCTAGTAAACTATAAATTGTACAAAAGAATGTAGCCTAAATAAAACATTAGGCCAATCCAACGATATATCGTTTTTAATAATTGAGTCATAAATAACTCATAAAACTAAAATTCAGTGGTCGAATGGAAGAAACTTACCTCAAATAAAATTAAATGTGTATACCGTAAAATAATGTTTTATGGTATGAAAGGTTTTCAAAGTTCTTCGACACACTCAACACAACATTTCGCACGAAGCTCGGCACAAATCGGTTTCTTGCTTGCACGGCTGTGTACAGACGTTATTCTCCTCTTGGCAGATGGACATATCTTGCACGTCGTACTTGCACCTTCATCAGGACGACCAACTTGATTTTTTGGCAATGGTACACCCAATATATCTGCAATGGGTTGCCTGAATTGCTTTTGTAAATTTGGGGTTTCCAAAAGTACTCGTAACCACTGCGCCACTAGTTTATGATGAAGTTCTTTTGCAAAATCTCGTATTGACTTTGGTTTTTTGCCCAACTTAACAATGTTGTGGACATAAATAACATAAGAATTCACCAATATGATGTTTATCACACCGGAAAACGTACAGATTGGCCATCTTCTGGGTTTTCGGATACATGTCATTTGGCTGCACATCTGGTAAAGGAGTCCACTGCTCCTTTAGTTGTGTAGTATGTTTTAATTGAATTTGCTACTTATTTTTTATTCTATAAAATCACTAAAACTACTACTTACTATCACTAAAAACTAACTTTGTACAGAAAAAATGAACAAACAAAACATGTATGTGCTAAGGCTAATGAGTCGTAAACTTTGCGAGCAGTATTCAAAAACACTGACTGAAATACTGCACTGATTGCAAACGGAAGTATGACTGGACAGGCAAGGACGGCATATGAGTAGACATAGACAAATCCTATCAAGGCCGTAGTCAGGAAAACTTAACG
>JAGFPH010015644.1:9453-20823 GCA_018207615.1 Philaenus spumarius | reverse complement strand
TATGGCCCTAGAGGAAGCTACATACCAAATTTCATTCCAATCCGTTCGGTAGTTTTGAAGAAATCGTGATGTAATAACTTTGATCCCTCCAAACCCCCCCTAAAATTTCGAATTTTTTTAAGCCCTTTCTAAGCGAGCGCCTATGGCCCTAGAGGAAGCTACATACAAAATTTCATTCCAATCTGTTCGGTAATTTTACAGAAATCGTTATTTAAAATCTTTACCCCCCAAACCTCCCTAAAATTTCCAATTTTTTAAAACCCTTTTTTAGTGAACACTTGTGGCCCTAGAGGAAGCTACATTCCAAATCCCCCAAACCCCCCTAAAATTTCCTTTTTTTTTAAACCCTTTTTTAGTGAACACTTATGGCCCTAGAGGAAGCTACATACCAAATTTAATTCCAATCCGTTCGGTAGTTTTGAAGAAATCATTTTTTAATAACTTTTATCCCCTCAAAGCCCCACCTAAAATTTCGAATTTTTTCAAACCCCTTCTTATTGAGCACCTATGACCCTAGAGGAAGCTACATACCAAATTTCATTTCAATCCGTTCGGTAGTTTTTGAGAAATCGTGATGAGTGTGTGAGTGAGTGGTATTTCGCTTTTATATATATAGATTTTGATTATGTTTATCTTATTGTAAAAGTATATTTACAAGTTTTTTAAAGATTTGATTTTGAAATCATGAAACCCGTTATTTATATTATCCCAATTTTGTTATTGCTGGCGTGAGAAAGTTCTTGTTATTGACCGAGCGTAAGCGAGGTCTCCGTTTTAACTCGACCGTTCGGCATTTCGTCTGTGTGTCTGTGTGTCTGTCTCACGATTACGGCCAAACGCCTTGACCGATTTTGATGATTTTTTGCATGAATGTTCCTTATTCCTAGGCCGAGCCATGTATATATACGGTTTTTTTCCATTTTTTATTTTTAACCCCTTAAATAAAATAAAAATGGTGGCCGGACCGTTTCTCTCAGTGTAAGCTTTTTTCCAAAGCCAGTTTGTGGCTTAACCGTAAGTCGAATTTCAAAACTAATAACTCCGACTATTGTATTCTTGATTTTTTTCCGTATCTCTAACGGTAAGCTCACAAAATGGCCGTAAACTTCGAATTTGTTAAAAATCGTCCAAATTTTTGTATTTCAACCATGTTTTTATATGTTTATTCTAAAAAAATTCAAAAGTGTTCCATAGCTTTTTTGTAGATAAAGGTTTAAAGAATTCATATATGCCAGTAAACAAATATTGAAGTAAAATTAAAAACGTTATTAGCTCAAGAAACATTCACGTTCAGTAATGAAAGAAAAATGTTTAACATTAGGCCTACATAAAAAGTAGTAAAAATTATTGTATTTTGTTTTATAAATATAAAAAAGTTTCGTAATTTAGTTCTAAATAGAATTGTATAAAAATATTTATCAATTTCAAATTTCTTATTTTGAAAACACCAGTTTTTATGCTCCTACTACAAGACTGCTAACAAAACTAGGCCTGTTTTGAATAGTAATTTAGGAATATATCATTTGCCCAAAAATGACATATTATTATAAGAAAGTGTAGAGGATAAATCAAAGAATTGAACTGTATACCTGTAAATTATTATTGTAAATTTCATAAAAGTATTTGACTTAGCTTTACTTGAATTACAAAATGAGATGAAACAAATGAAACCTCGCGGCGATAAAGGACACAAAAAACGACCGTAGGACACCGTGGGAAGTGTTGGTACATGGGTTGACATCACTATCACGACGTTTTAACATCGTTTGTTTTCATTATTTCTAATATTGGAATATGATATGGAACTTAAGTTAACTTATGATGCATTGTTAAGTTTGAGTTATTTAAGTATGTAAATATTTAATTGTATGTTGTCCCTCTATAACGCGATATGTTTAGCTATCTTACGCATTATTAACCTAAATAAAACACAATGCCTCTAAAAGAAAATCTTTAGCAGTTAAAGCTCAAGAAAAGAAATAAAAACGAGAACTAGAAATCCCGGAATCGCGGGAATTGTAAATAATGTTTCACTGGCTAAACCTTGTGCTTACTTCCTTACTGGCACACTATTATTAACCTAAGCTCAAAACCACATTTGTTATTTCAACGAGCGAGGTCTACTGTTCACAGAACTACTAGTAGGCTATGTTTTAAATACTTTATTATTATGATTTAAAGATAAACAAAGTTTCTATTACAACTTCATGTTACAACACAATATGAAAAATTGCTATATGTTTAAAACTATTCGTACTGATTTATTTTCATACCGTCAGAAAATGTATACATTTAAAGCCTCGTAAGTGTTTTTAAGAGATACAATCAATTCCAGAAGCAAAGTGCTGCAGTAAAACGAAACAAATAATAAACTGTATCCCCTTCCGTAGCGAAACCGCCATAGTCGCCACTTTACAGCGTTCGTCGCCCGCCACACTATTTTGCCAAACTATTTCCGTTTTGCTAAAGCCTGCGCACAAGACACGACGAACCTACCGGTATGTAAATCAGCTAGTCTCCAAATATCGATTACAATTAAGCGAACTAATTTTATATTCAGTGAATCCAAACAATCCGTAGCTCAGGGCCGATGATCGCGTGTCAGCGGACCATATTGGTCCCGGCAGCTGCGTCTACAAGGTCGCCGACCAGGACTTTGCCCTCTAACACGAGAAATTTTGGCGTTCTTGGTAAACGTTAGTCGAAACACGAGTTTTGTGGAAACTAGTGTGGGTGGTCTTTCTCGGAGTCATTTGTAGAACATGTCCCAGATATAAAGAAGCTATTCGAATGAATCGTGCGCAAAATCTAGTACTTTCACTGTTTAATTAATTAAAGGACGAACATTATTTAAATAAAAGTAAAAATTTACTGGGTGTTTCAAAATTTTGGAGTGATAATTCTCATACGTGTTTTTTGCACGTAATGATCAAAGGTCCTAAAATGCACTGTTTTCCGCGCAGCATCTATTTTGTTTTGTTACTAAATAATGTTTATCTCTATAATGATTTAACCGATTTAATTCAAACTTGACACGTTAAGGCCTAGTTAATGTAAAATAAATCAGCATAATCCAATATTCTGTTTCAAAATTGTGACTATCTAAAACAGATTTATAAGAATAAGTCAAAAACGGTACATTAAAAAAAACTTCAAGAATAAATTTGTGTAGCTTGTTTTTTTCCTTTCGAATTGTATAATCAAAACTATTGGAAAAAGAATAGTAGTGAACAATTCAAACTTAATTAATTGTTCACGCAAATTAATTATTGCTTACAATTTGTTGATATGTAAGTTGAGCCGTCAATGTAATGGACGCGGTTTTACAGTTACCATTTGTTTTACACTTTTAATAATTACTAGTAACCCCCGTGAAAAATCACAGGCAAATCAATTACACACACATTAGAAATGCATCATATGAAAAAATACTATTTAAAAACAACACACTTTATCTAGGCCTATACCTAAGTATACTGACGGGGATTTTTATCTCTGTAAATGTGTACAATTATAAAGATTCTAAAACTGTAGGCCCATTTGTTAAAAGTTTGGTTTTATATAAGTTTTTGTATATTTAAAGAAATACAGGGTGTCCCCGAACTCTCCGGACCCCTTTTGTGGATATGTTCCTGGGATCCAGACAAACATATTTCACAATCTAAACATGGGGGTCTACGGTGCTCATTTTTTCGTCTGTCTGTATGTGTTTTTTTACAAAATACTTGATATTTTTGGAAGTAGAAAATATATTGAGCTCAAACTTTGTATACCTATTTGTTGCGTAACCTTTTATCGCTGTACGAAAAATTAGAACGTTATTGTAAATGTTTTCAAAATGGTGGCCATTTATAATTTTTAATGTCAAATATCTCAAAAACCGCAAACTTTACGAAAACATTACAAGAGACAAAAAGTTTACTTCTTTAATGGCAACTACAATAGTTTTTTTTATTTTGTCTGTAGCTCAAAGAATAAAAGAGATATTGACAAAAAAAGGGAAAATGTATTTCTTGGTAGTTGTCAACAAAACCCAGAATTACTCTAGAAACAAAATATTTTATAGTTATTATTAGCTAAACTAATAAGTTATTTGCATAATGTTTCGAGCACTTTCTGAGCTGATTCCACTAGCAAAAAATGTTCATATATTCATAGGTCTGGAAATGCTTCGTTAGAGAGAGCTGGCGAAAGATTTCACCCGTGTTTCAGATTACTCACAGAAACGAATCCCTATTGAAATATGTAGGGCGTTAATTAAGGTGTACAATTTAATTTAATATACGTAAAATGAGCAGATAAATTTCATAAAATAGGTCCCAGTTCTGTAACTGCAGTAATTGTTGTGATATTTGACCCAAATCGCAAAATTCGGTCTTAGTAAACAGCTAATACTTTTATTTATAAACATGGTTACATTGTTGTTATTTCTCATTCGATTTTCTTGATTAAGCTACGGTTACATTTGTACTTAAAATGTGGATATTTTATAATTCAGTAATTTATTTTTAAATATTTGAGATCTGTGAGTAATCTGAAACACGGCTGAAATCTTTCGCCAGCTCTCTCTAACGAAGCGTTTCCAGACCTATGAATATATGAATATTTTTATCATTTTTTGCTAACGGAATCAGCTAAGAAAGTGCTCGAAACATTATGCAAATAACTTATTAGTTTAACTCATAATAACTATAAAATATTTTGTTTCTAGAGTTATTCTGGGTTTTGTTGACAACTACCTAGAAATACATTTTCCCTTATTTTTGTCAATATCTCTGTTATCCTTTGAGCTACAGACAAAATAAAAAAACCATTGTGTTTGACATTAAAAAAGTAAACTTTTTTTGTCTCTTGTAATTTTTTTGTAAAGTTAGCGGTTTTTTAGATATTTGACATTTAAAATTACAAACGGCCACCATTTTGAAAATATTTACAATACTGTTCTAATTTTTCGTACAGTGATAAAAGGTTACGCAACAAATACACTGAAAAAACTCTAACCGTACTGCAAAGTTAAAATTAATGTTAACAGTTTTTCTGTCATGGTAACATTTATAATATCATGGTTACTTTAGAGCTTGAAATATTTGCATTGCTGTAAGGTTTTTTTAATGTTGAGTTTTACTGTAAACTCTAATGTAGTAAAATGTCATAGTTAATTTAATATACGTAAAGGCGATGATTGTAGTCACTAAATTAGTTAATGTAACTATAAGGTAAATCTAACGTAATATACATCTAAAAACGGAATGAAAACAATATCTTAATATGTTCACAATGTTAGCTTACTTACAAGGCATAAAGGCGGTTATTTATGCAGTGAACTGGGTTACATCCGTTGTACATCCTTAAAGACGGTAGCCTTTTCCTGTTTTAGAGTTACCCTGTCCACAATTACAGTTTCTCACGTTTTTACGATATTCGAATTCAGTTTCTCTTCAGTACTCGGTAGAATAACAAGTAACAACAAAGATCACATCAAACAGCTATAAATAAACTGCTTCGTTTTCGATCTTCTTGTTTTTCAACATACATGGATCTTTATACATACATGTAGAAGCTTTGTTGACGTCATGGGGATTTTAAAATTACATTACAATTTTTAAAGGTAAGTTCAGGTAAATACATAAGTTAATACAGTATTATAATTAGATGCAGTAATTTTAAAAACTACCATAATAAATACGGTATATATTCAATGTTAAAATTTCATTACAGGTTATGGGAGGTTGCCTGAAGTTATACATAACTTTGTCATACTATTTTAAAGATATATAACTAATCTATTTTCTATATATTTTAAATTATTGTTTTAATAATCATTCTGGTAAATATTTAAAATTCATTTTAGTAATCTATTTACACATAATTAGTTTATTATCAAATAATATACTTTCATTTCAGAAAATGAAATAGATATACTTGCCATATCCAATATGGAGGAAATCCATGTAAAGGAACTTATTTTTTAGTACCTAACTTCCATTTAACTGATTTAACATTACTCCATACAACTACAGACAATTCATTCATATTATATCTTTTTAAGTAAAAATATAAGGCTCAAAGAAAGAAAATTAACAAAATAACATAATTTTTAATTTATATACGTCAGGCATTTCGCTAAAATATTTATTAATAACAACTACATCTTACAACAAATTAACGATTTGTTAAAAAAAATATTCTAAAAGATTCAGTTTGGTTGTTTAACTGTTTAAAAATGTGTGAATGAATTTTGAATATGTAGGAGTGGTTTTTAAGAAGTACTTTTCCATTAAAGCCTTAGTTAGACTGCCAATGGCATCAGTCAATTAACATGAATTGCTTTAGGAATTTTTACATTTGAAATAACAGAGCCTTATTTTATTATTTTGTAAATATTTTGATGTATTTCAAAAACCTAAAAATAGCATATACAAATATTTGGATAATGAATTTTGATTACTTTTATCAGAACTAATTATTCTGATATTTAAAATAATTTATGTATTTAAAATAATTTACGATGTTTACGAGTATTGATCAACCCTTGTTAACTAATTATTAAAACTAAGAATGTTTTTTACTAACAAAAAAGTTACTTCAAACTAGCTTAACTACTACTCAAGATAATAAATATCCATCTTCGGTGGAAAATGTCGCAGTAATTAATTATTAAATTAAAAGTAATGAACTCATTATCAAATACGGTAGCTTTAAACATAAAATTTAGGTTAACATTTTTAAAAGTTGTAATTTAAAGCTTGAATTCTTTATTTTAAGATACAGTAAAAATGTTATGTCCTTAACTATGTAAATAACTACATACATTAACAACTATGTATATTATATAATATATTTTATAGTTATCTTACACTTAATTTTTATTTTTTCCAGAACTCTTACTATGTACCACTTCTAACTGGAGGACCTCGACAGTTAGGTATGCAGAGGAAAGCTTGTCGACAAATTTCGAAATAAAATATCGGAGTTAAGAATAGCTGTTTCTGTTGTGACAAAAATAACTATTGTTACAATAAACAAACTATATAGTAATTACAATCTTAACTAGTGTTAGAACTTTATTAGTATGAAGTTCACCACTACATCAACTAACCTTGCAAGGACGTTTGTTATACCGAAACACTCAGAGCAATTACTCTTATGATTACAATAACTAATATGAGTGTAATATTTTGTAGATGTATTGCCTAATTTTATTATTTTTGTGACAATAACAACTAACTTACCAGTAAAGGAACACTACAATATTAAACACTCTACCTAATGTTATAATTACATTAGTTTATATTCACTACTACATTAACTAGCCTTGCGACATAGTTAGTAGTGCCTTAATGTCATAGAAACATTAGGCTTACTGTTGAACTTACATTTGCTGCTAAGTTAATAACATTGCTATAATATCAAGAGATCAACAGTAGCTTACTTTAACAGTAAAGCTAACTACACCCTGCTGACCCGTAAACAAATATTTCTTTTACCGCAACATTAATTGTGTTGCTGCAAGGATAGAGTTTTTTCAGTGTAGGTATACAAAGTTTGAGCTAAATATATTTTCTACTTTCAAAAATATTAAGTATTTTGAAAAAACACATACAGACAGACAGACGAAAAATAAGAACCGTAGACCCATGTTTATATTTTGAAATATGTTTGTCTGGATCCCAGGAACATATCCACAAAAGGGGTCCAGACAGTTCGGGGACATCCTGTATAACAAGATTATCTTTTATTTGCTTTTTATTTCTAATTGATAGATCAAATCATTTAGAAGTTATTAAAATTATAATGAACAAATTAATTAATAATGGAACATGTTTATATGTTCTACAAACATGTACGAATGTTTCCAATATAAACGAATGGGTATCTTCTTTAAACTTCTTTGTGTGAATGTATATATTGATAATAAAGGTTTTATTTATATTCATTTTATAATCTCAAAGCAATCTTACAACGTATGACAGCCTACATTAGTAAAATTAGTTATTTTTAAAATCAACTTCACAAGACTTATTGATTGATTTTGTAAACATAACCCCAAAGTATAACTTACGCTCGGTTTTCTTTAAGTATTACAGATTATGGGTGAATAATATTAAAAGTTTTGGATATTACAGTAAAGAAATTAATAATCGAATATGTTTATATGTTATACGAAGGTGTACGGATGTTTCCGAAGTTAAACGAATAGATATCTCTTTATTAAATTTGTATAAACGAATATATTGAAGATAATTGGTTGTATTTATGTACAGTTTATAGCCTCAAAGCAAATATTATAACACATTATAGCCTACATTAGTTATATAACTCATATTTTAAAAAATCATAATGATTGAAGTTGTAACCGTAACCACAAAGTATAATCTACACTGGGTACGTTTACAGATGGGTGAAATCAGCTGTTTTATTATATGTTACTCACGTACGTACGGATGTACACTCACTTTAATAGGAGTTGATAATATTTATATTTATTTTTGGTATCAAAATATTTAGGCCCTTGCTACACTGTAAAATATTTTATAAAATATGTTTTATAAAAGATGGTATCCATCTATTATAAAAAATTGATTCCATATTAAAAGATTGATATGAAAGAAATATATTATACAAGATGGCATATTACACTATCAAAGATCTTTGTCAAAGAACTTTTATAAAAGATATTTTATAAAATATTTTACAGTGTAATACATGCCTAAGATGACATTGAAAATATAAAGTGATTGTTAATAATTACTTGAATGATTAAATACACACTCACGGTCAAGTTGTACTTTGCTCATATATTTGACCTTTAATTACAGAAACGATTTAAAATGTATTTGATTGAGTGCGTGGAAGGTTACCACCTCTTTCAGTGACCCAGGGCGATACATTCATTGTAATACGTTTCAAGTATGAATCATTAATGAAATAAGTGTTCACCTACAGTATGTTGGTATTAATGGTAAGTACGTACGAATGTAATATCTAATTAATATACATTGCTGTTATTCCAACAAAATAACTCCTCGAATAGTACAAATACTACGAAAGGTTGGAATAGTATTAAGAACAATAAAGGTTCCAATCACTGAAGAGAAAAACAATATTATCATTAATAGTTTGTGGTAAAGTAATATAAACTCACTTTTCGTAAAAGACGAGGTAACAATCTTTCTAGGCATTCATAACTTATAACAAGAAAAATGTACCATTAATTACTATCTTAAGTATCTTAGTTGATATGATAATAAATGTAAATGCATTAAAGAAACGCGTATTTTTTTTTACTTAGACACCTCGCTGCCAAATATCACCACAAGAACTGTAAGGAACTACTTGCTGTGACTCACAGACGACCATACATGACGACTTATAATGATTTAGTTAATTAATAATATTATATACAGAACTATTGTCTCTACATCCTAAAAATAGATTACATTTTAATGTAAGAACTCGTATAAATATTTATATTCACTGACATTTTATTTTTTATGTCATTCATCGCTGAAACAACAATAAATTTTGACGTGAACGAGTTTTATGTTGGGGGACTGTTAAATTAGACGAAAGTGGCTGTAAAAATATTATACCTTTCCATGTAGATTGTTTTATGCACGTATTGTACTAGACTACTAGACAAAGCCGCATTATGATATGAACGCAGTGATTGAAAGTGCCAGATACACAATTTAAACTGGTAAGTAAACACAATATCAATCTAAACTAAAAGGCATGGTCTCAAATTTGTGAGGAATATACTAAAATTTACAAATATCTTATTAGATATTTTGAAATGGAAAGCACTTTTGGAAGTAATTTACCTCCCACCGGAAAGGATAGGCACATCTCGCTTACGGTGAGAGAACGAAATCAATTACAACAAAATTGTACACATCTAAATAAATATAACACAATTGTAGTGTCTTTCGGTAAATTTATTTTTCGTTCGTTCGATACAACACACACCTTTCAAACATTTTAGAATCCGTAAGCTTCTGGTGGTTCAGTTCTATCGATTTTAGTAAACTATTGATAAACAGCAAGCTTTATACTTATATATTATTTCTCAAAGGTGTTTTTTTTTGTCTCTAAGCGATATCTCCCTTAATTCTTTATCGAAATTAATTATTCAAGCATAATTGTAAAGCTTATGTTCCCCGCTGTTGTAGAAAAATATACAAACAGCTTGAAATTCATGTTATCATTACAAAAATTAGTTAAAAAAACTTTTATATTATACTTCATATGTTTCCTAATGAAAGGCGCCATCTATTAACAATCTTTAACTAACAAGACAGATGTTACATTGTTTATATTTAATATGGAAATATAACCAATCATACCATAAAATTAAATCAACGCATTAAATCAGATAAATACTCCTAATTTCAATTTTCAATATACCGGGTGTCCCACGAAGAGGTCCCTATTTTTGAATTGATATGACAGACGTATAGAGCGCGCTACAGACTTGAAATTCTACAGTCGTGACTAACACATATGTAAAAGAAATACCCCTGAGTATCAGTTAATTCTGACTGATCCAAACAAAATGGCGGAAAAACAAAACAACAACAAAATCAGCAATCGTATTTTAAGGGTAAACCTACTTTTATTTAGAATAGGAACAGCTACAGCTGTTTAGACTATTTTAAATCTATCAGCTGACTGCGTGTATCCACAACAATGAACATATTTGGTAATAAACATTGGCATTTGTTATTAAGTTGCATTGTAAAGTGTCTTATGTACCATGTCGTTTTCAACTGAGCAAAAAGTGAAATGTTCCTGGGCTATTATTGCCTTTGAAAATGATTATGAAGCAATAAGGTGTTTTAGGGAAAGGCACCCAGGTGTAGTTCCACCGTCAAGGAAATCTATTCGTAAGTGGAAGACTATCCTACTAGAAACGGGGTCAATACAAAAAAAATACCATAGATCCTCCAACATAGAAAATGAAGAAATCGTATGTGCTGCTTTCATGAATCTCCAAATACGCCTAATTCAGTAAGAAAGGTGGAATCTGCTACAGGGATACCGAAGTCATCTGTCCAAAGGTATGCCAAAAAGAACAAAATCAAACATTATAAAACTCATTTAGTTCACGGACTGCTTGAAGATGATCCTGACAGACGATTGGAATTTTGTTCGAAAATAATTGAAAAGACTGACGTAGATAGCAAATGGCATGAAGGAATCGTGTTTTCAGATGAAGCGACATTTTATCGAACAGGAACTGTAAACAGGCGTAATTGTCATTACTATAACACAAAAAATCCACATATCTTACAAGAAGAGAAATTAAAATCAACAGGTATAACAGTTTGGGCTGCTGTTACCAAGGATGGTGTTTTGTCGTATGACATA
>JAGFPH010015642.1:0-20830 GCA_018207615.1 Philaenus spumarius | reverse complement strand
ATTTAAATTTCCTACTTAAAACCTGAGGTGTGAATCACCTACTTAAAACCTGTTATGTGTATCTGTATTTAAATCTCCTACATACGTATTGGTATTTAAAACTCCTACTTAAAACCTGCTAAATGAATTCTAATTTAAATCTCCTACTTAAAACCAGTAATGTATATTGGTTTTTAAATTTCCTATTTAAAACCTGATAAATAGGTGTTAATCCCCTACTTAAAACCTGTTATGGTTATCAGTATTTAAATCTCCTACTTAATGTATTTGCTATATTTATTTATCTCCTGCTATATGTATTTATATTTAAAACTTCTACTGAAAACCTGCTAAATGTTTTCGTATGTGAATCTCATATTTTTAAGGTAATACATCATGTTCAGTACTAAATTGGTTTTCCAAAATCCTACTTTAAAACCTGCTGTTGGCATTCATATTTATATCTCCTACTTTAAACCAGCTTTAATATTCAATTGGGCAATAAATGGATTAATTTGATTGTTTATAATGTTGTCAAATGAATATTTACTGAATATCACAATAGTGTATAGGGGAAATGTGTAAAAGTCAATGGTCATCTGGAATGAAAGGAAAGCGATAAAACTGTATAAACAGAAGACAATCAATATTAAGCCGGGATTCTCGTGGAAGGTTTTGAATGGATAAAACTGTGAAATAGGATTTAAACTTGAAACAAAAAGGTAGGGAGTGTTAGTTTAGATAACGCAGGCTGCAGTAGGGGGAGGGGCGTACCTTTTGTGTTTTTATAAATCAAAAAGTGTGAATAGGACAGAAATATATCAAGCTTATTGGGAAACAGTCGATAAAATGTTAAACATTGGGTTAGGTTAAAGGTGCCAGTTTACATTAGCAGTTTGAGATTAGGGTAGATTGGGTTAGGTTATGTTAGGTTACTGTCAAACCCAAGTTAAGTATATATTTGCAGGGAGAACAAGTTTGGTTAAATGGGATAGGTTAGGTTACTTTTAATCTCAAGTTAAGTTTATTACAGGAAAACAGTTTAGGATAGGTTAGGTTTGTTAAAATTAAGTTAGATTAGGTAACTTTCCGTCTCAGGTTAAGTCAACCTCAGACGAAACAGGTTAGGTTAAGGTAAGGTAGGTTCAATTTGTTAGTAAATGCCGCACTGAATTGATTTAAAAATAAGTGATACCAAACTTGATTAGAATGGATAGACTACAGTTGTTTTCATTTTTACTTTTTTCAAACCCACATTAAGTACATTTGCAAGGATATGAAGTTAGGTTGGTAAGTTTGAATAGGTTCAATATTTTTAAATTAGGGTAGGTTAGGTTTCTTTTAATCTCATGTTAAGTTTTTTGCAGGAAAATTTAGGTCTCTCGCCATCGGTCGCTAATTTACGTGTTACGCTCTATGTTCGGAAGCATCATACTTTATCAACATTATTCAAAAATCGAAGATATACGAATTGTAGGTTGTAATGTCTACTTTCAGAATCCATTTGGTAAATTTAAATCTGTCCACTCAGGTTAATAGGGCGCATTATGCAAGATATTGACCTAATTTGTTTATACTGTAATTGTGGAAAAACTATTAATGTGACAAATTTCATCTTCCCCATGTTTAAAGTACACATAATAAAAAATCATTTTCCGAAATTTCACCCCTTAATATTGTAAATTAACAAATATATGAATTTTTGAAAAATAGTAATTTTTAAGCGTTTTTCCTACTTTTCTCGGTGGAAATGGTCCGATTAGGGTCTATAAAAAAAAACATTTTGTAGGTTTTTTAATCCTTTACAAATGTCCTATTGGATGTATCGTGATACATTCATAATATTTTATAAAATCAACGATAAACCCAAAAAAACCTAATTTATTGTTATTTTTGTTTATAAAAAATTCGCAAAAGTTCATTGCATGATAGTTTTTGTATTTTACATACCTATGTGCTACTCTTAAAGACACAGTGGATGTCGCTTGATGTTAAATTTAATAAAAAAAAAATCTCTATTGGTCGGGCTAACATTCGATTCAACTGTTTTATCTGTTATTTTATTTTATTGGTTTCTATGGCAATGAATGCAAATACATTCAAGAAACTTGTGTTGATTCTTCAGTCTAGGCCTAACCTAAAATTATTTAAGGTTATACATTAGAATCAACTGTTTATCTGTCGTTTTGTTCAATAAAATTGTGTTAACATTAACGCTTTAAATTTATGACGTAGGACAATCTGTTACACTTATATACCCAACTTAAATATACTAAACTACCAATAACTTTGTGGCCTAACCGGCTAAGGCGTAAGTATAGGCAAGACAAAAACATTTTTCAAACTGAAGGAATAGAGCGTTTCTTAAAAGTGCACGAGAAAATGCGTGACGGTAAAATCCGATTCACTGCCAGCAAACATAGCGCCGAGGCGCGCCTATAGAAGTTTACAATTCAATAAAACATTTAATAGCACAGAAGCTGATTGGGGTTAAATTTTGTAAAGCTATAAATAAAACTACACACGACATGGCATTGGCTAACTTGTGTTTGCAAATATCTGTGATCATGTTTTGGTGATACAGACGCGTCGTATACAATAATTTGTACTAACATTGTACCATCCGAGGGAGCTGACAACACCAACTGTAGGATTTGTTATTACAGGCACCAACTGTGGAGCAGTTTCAATTAAAATTGATTGTAATACCAGTGATGTTGTATTTGTGAAAATATGGGATGGGATTCCTTTGTAGGATACGTCTCTGAGATGAAATCAATAAGGCTTTAAAAGGATAAAGGAGTTGAAGTATTCTGAGAAATAAAGGAAAAACAAAAATAGAAGCTTCATGCAAACAGAATTGAATAGTGAAATAAACATTATTTAGGGAGAATATGATTATGTATTGAATGGTAATGAAATTGTGATACAATCGGATTATATATACATCTATACGTATAAATAAAATTGAAGTGTCTGTCTGTGATATCAAAACAAAAGCTTTTTTTATAAGCTTAAATTGTTTACTCACACATTACCAAAACCTAAACACACTTTTACACATTTGTTGACCGTCTGTCTATTTGTTTGTCAGGGCTAATCACCGGAATGGCTGAAACAATTTTGTCGAAACTTTCATTAACATGTAGAGGACTTTTCAGTTGATATTTTAGGCTACTTTTATTTATAAAATATATAAAATTCCTGATGAAAATGTGAAACTTATGGACAAAATTAGGGATTTGTGAACAAATGTTGGTGATATTACGTTTGTATTTCGATTTATGTTTTACATTATGTACAAGCCAGATCTACCCCCACAACCCGACTTCGATCCAAGTGCCACTGTCCTAATCAATCATCATTTTCGTAAAATTCCTATTAAATATTGAAAACATGTAAAACTGGACAAAATTAGGGATTATGTGGTCAATTGTTGGGGTATTGCTTGTCTATTTCGATCTATATCTTACATTATGTTCAGTTGACAGCTACCCACCCCACCCAACTTCGATCCAAGTGACTCTGGCTTAATCAATCATCATTTACGTAAAATTAATATTAAATATTGAAAAACATGTAAAAATTATGAACAAAATTAGGAATTTGTGGACCAATGTTGGGCATAGTGCGTGTATATTTCGATCTATGCTTTTCATTATTTCATGTCACAGCTACACCCACTACCCAACTTAGATCCAAGTTCCTCTGTCCTAATCAATAATTATTTCCTTAAAAATTCCTATAGAAAAATTGAAAAAATGTAAAAATCTATATATATAAAAGCGAAATACCACTCACTCACTCAATCACTGACTCACTCATCACGATTTCTCAAAAACTACCTATCGGATTGAAATGAAATTTGGTATGTAGCTTCCTCTAGGGCCAGAAGTGTTCACTAAAAAAGGGTTTTAAAAATTGGAAATTTTAAGGGGGTTTGGGGGGTCAAAATGACTAAATCACGATTTCTCCAAAATTACCGAACAGATTAGAATGAAATTTAGTAGGTAGCTTCCTGTAGGACCATAGGCGCTCGCTAAGAAAGGGTTTTTAAAAAAATCCAAATTTTAGGGGGGGGGGGGGGATCAGAGTTACCACTACCACGGGCAACGCCGTACGGGTCAGCTAGTTATGTATAAAATTAGAGATTTTGTGGACAAATGTTGGGGATAGTGCGTGTACCTCTGTTTTAATTTTGTACAGTTCACAGCTACTCCCACCACCGAACTTATATCCAATTGCTTCTGTCCTAATCAATCATCATTTCCGTAAAAATAACACAATATACAATAATATGTTTGCATTGGCATCACCATATGCCACAGCAGGGGTTTGGTGCGGAAGCAAAGCTCCTAGTTATAAATAAAAGTCTTGTACTTCATGTTTCTTAGATTCCATTACTGTTGAATCTCTTGCCTTTGAAACATTACTTTATTTATAACTAGCGGCTTCAGTAACAGGTATAAAAGTACGAAAGGAATATAGGGTAAGCATTGAGAATTTCTATTACAAGCAATTAAAAATACATGCATGGTCAGCTGTGCACCAGTTTGTAACTCCTAACTACAGAACGAATGTGAAAATTAGAAATAAGGTTTTAGACGTATTTCGCATCTACGAGTACATTTACCTAACGTAACTCAAAAAACCTCTGCACACCACTCAAGCTGTATACCGTTTAGGTGAAGTCGGTCCTTACTTTTTCGAATAAGGTGAGACTGTGACTTTTAATCCCTACTGTGTTTTAGAACTTTTTCGAGCCGAGTTTGAAGGGATTTGAAAGTTCACAGGAAATTTGGTTTCAGCAGGAGAGAGTTAAAGCCTACACTGCTCGCCGTTCACTTGCGACTTTAAGAGAGACTAGTGGACATGGCAATGCTTCGCTATTGCTTGATTTACCTAACCTAAAATTATATTCAGTTTTTGATCCAAATCAGTTGTTGATCAAAATCAGCTGTTGATCAAAATCAGCTGTCTTAAGCTTTTCATACGAACAGCTGTTTTTTGTGCCCCTGATAAAATCAAAAGAAATCTTTCTTCTTCTTCCTTAAGATTGACCTTCCATAAGATTGACATGGCAACTTTGAGGGCCACTGGGGCGAAGCCCTTAACATACATTGAGCTCATTTTAAGGGAAGCACAACTTCAGAGTGAGCTCTTTAAAATGACACCAAAAAAATCAAAATCGGTTAAAAACTCTAGGAGGAGTTCTACTCACAAAATAACCCCTAGCAAATTAATTATGTATAGATATTTTAAAATAGGTTTGTGTCTTTGAGTCGTTTTTCTAGCGTGCTTGGTAGCTCGATTAGTCAACTGCGATGTTTATAGCTTTAGTTGTCCAACAGGGTTTATCTAAGTTTAAATTTTGTATTTAACCCTAAAACCGACACACGACACTTTTTATTTTATTATTGTCTTATTTATTTATTGGTTTCTTTGACAAAACAAATTTATAAAACAAGTCATATTACAACACACTGGAACAATATCCACAAAATACAATTAAACAACAAGTAGAACAAAAAATAAAGCAAAATATACAATAATCAACATAAATACAAAAAATTAAGTTAATAAGATAATAATTTAAAAAGTTAATATGCTTTGCAAAAAAAAAGAGATCACATCTATCATAAAATAGTATCGTGATGCACTAACTCTTCCACCGAGTAAAAGGATCCCCACAATTTGAGAAATTGTCAAAGACTATTTAAAAAAATTCCTGTTTTTTGGGGAATTTTGAATGCTTTTAGGAAGCTGCTTATTCATAAACTTTGCACCAGCTTGTGAGGAAAGTTTACTATATAAATTTAACCTGTGCTGTCTGGCACGATACTCACAAACTTGTCTGGTACTGTAGTTATGTATATCCATATTTTGGACATGATCACACTTGAATTTAAAAAAAAACCAACACTTCAAGTATTAAATACGTGGAAGTGTAAGTACTCCATAACTCTTGAAATAGTTTTTACAACTTTGACTTTTATGTAGCCCTGCAATAGCCTTATGACTCTTTTTTGCAAGACAAACACTCTTTTCATGTTCTGAACTGATGAGTTTCCCCAAAGAAGAACTCCATAGTTCAAATAATGATACACTAGCCCATAATAGGCTGTTAAAAGTATCGATCTACTACAGTATGATGGCTTCAAACTTCTCCGTACAAATATACCTGAGCTAATTTTTGCACTGATATTGCTAATGTGGTAAATCCAGTTCAACTTGTCATCAATTAGAAGACCCAAAAATTTTATTGATTGCACTTCTTCAAGTATGCTATCACCTAGCATGACACTTGGTGTTAGATTTGAGCTATGCTTTCTACTGAAGTTTATGTACTTAGTTTTACATGGATTGATTGTTAAATAGTTTTCAGCAAAATACAGTCCAGTGGCATTGACTTTTATAAAAGCCTTCTGCTCCAAGTGTTGAACAGAATCTGCTTGAAAACTTAGTGTTGTATCATCAGCAAATTGAATTACCCTATCGGCATGTACTGATGATGACAAATCATTAATATAGAGTAAAAATAACACTGGGCCGAGAACTGATCCTTGCGGGACTCCTTGTCTCAGTTTCAGCTCAGCCTTCCTGCAACATTAACACGCTGTGTTCTATTGGAGAGATATGAGTTTATCCATAGTAATGGAATCCCTCTAATACCAATGGTGTCTAATACTATAGTGTCGTCTCAGCGAGCCGAAACAGCACTTTTGTAACGTCCGATTGTATAAAATATTTCACACACTAAAAATCATCCAATCTTAATAAAACAAAAACCATTAGAAAGAAAATGTTTCAAACTTTAATTTTTGTATTTACAAATGTTTTGTAAAACGTATATTTACATATGGAATCATCGTTTTAAAATTGTAGTTTTATAAATCAATTTATGCCGCGCGTGAAATTAATAGAAAATTACACAAACACGTCACTTCTTTAAGGCTCAATATCGCTCGACAGAAATATTTTGACAATAGTATAAAGATACCTTTCGATTCGTCAAGATTTGAACTTTCTAAAACTGCCTTCCAATCGGACGTCACTCTTATAGTTTCGAAAATATAAAGGTTTCTGTAAACCCTTGCAATTTTACAGTTTTCAGACAATGAAACAGCACATTTTGAATTCGATATCTCTTACAATTCGATATATTTGTATAGGTTTGTAGACAAAACTTCAATCTTTCGTTTCGTGTAAAGTAAACAACATTTACAGTTAGGGTTTTATTCGTACGGCCCTGGGAAACTTTTGTTGAAACCAATGGTCTCCCTATGCGTTTTACCACAGTCTAGACGGAGAAAGAAAATGTATAGACTGCTCCCGTGAGAACTTTCTTAGTTTGGTAGAATTTAGTGAAACAAGTAAAACAATGTGAAGTGCGTTTATAAAATAAGAATTTACAAGTATACAGTTTAATTCTATGATTTATTCTCTACACTTTGTTATAATATTATTTCATTATTGGGCGAAGCATATATTCTTAAATTGCTATTCAAACTAGGCCTATTTTTAGCGAATTTCCATAGGAAAAATGAGCTATTGCAGTGGCCCTTATGGTGAGAGCCAAGGTCGGGAGTAGTAAATGAGCACCGATCATGGTCCCCAGAACACGTTTTGGGGTATCATTAAATTCATATATATATATAAATTTGGTACACATGTTGGTTGTCCATGTGGCTCGGACGAGTTCGTTAGTAAAAAAAATCCAACAACCGAAAATCCTGTAAGTTGTTTGACAGGAAGTAACTATTTTTTATTGACATTTTTACTACAAGAATTAAATTTTTTAGAGTTTTTTCTAAAAATATAAATGTAGGATGTTATTCTGCACATTTTGTTTTTCTACGCGACCTTATAGCTCGCTTGATTCCCCCAAAATCGACCAAAACGTAAAATACCATAAGAGTACCCGGTTCGAAGCCTAGTGGTGCAAACTCGCGAGGCCACTAGGCGCAAACAAACTCTACTAATATATTGCGTACACACAGACAGCTGATCAACGCCTTCGTGAGTAGACCTATTTCACAAATTGTTGGTTGAAACCCTAAAACATAGGCATACAAACTTAATTTTGGAAATTTGCTCAACACACGTCAGCGGTCCAGCTGCGTGGTCGAATTATTTTTAGCAGTGTTGTAGTAGGAACATAAAAACAGGTGTTTAAAAAAAAAGAAATTAGAAATTGATGTATATTTTTATACAGTTCTATTTAGAACTAAATTACAAAACGTTTGTATGTTTTGAAAAAAATACAACAAATTGTTTACTACTTTTTATATATACCTAAAGTTGAACTTTTTCCTTTCATAACTGAAAATTTTTTGTTTCTTGAGGGGAGTTGGACAATAAAAATGTGATAAAAATTCAATTTTGATTATTTTTGTCTAAATGTTTATGGTTATTAGAATAATTTTAAGACTAGGTTTATTCAAATTGGACAAGTATTTTTTTAATTTATGGCAGATTTTGTAAAAAGATGCGTGACCGTTTTCAGCTTGAGGTAGCGCGCTAATTTTCAGCACGCTCTCAAATGAAACACTGTTATACAGATAGCGCCAATTAGGATGGAGCGCGAAGAGGGGGTGCGCTAGTCTCCTACGCCGGCTCCCACCACATTTCCCCTTTCGCGGCGGAGTACAGTCAGAGCCGCCTGCCCTACCTAATTCATGTCTGCTATGTAGTCGTGTTGATTGTATATAAACACTTCTTGGTGGTGACTGTACTGAAGACTCACAGTCGAGTAGGAGAGAGTAAGACGTTACAGCGCATGCTCAAGTGACGCTTCACGCTGCTTGGCACTAGCTGTAGACACCTATAACCATAATGAACACTTGCATTTACCTCGTACTGTTGTGGAGCAAATGAAACCTATTTTTAAAGATTTAGCTCACCCTGACTTGCTAAAAATATGTCTTCATGGAGGCACTCAAAACGCTTGTAAATCTTTGAAGAGCGTCATTTGGTCTAGACTACCTAAAACCACCTTCATTCTCAAAAATATTTTAGAATTTGGTATTTATGAGGCAATAGCTACATAAAATGAGGGAAAAATTGTTAAATGTCAAATTTTGAGCAAATTAGGCATCAATCTTGGAAAGCAGTGTGTAGATAGAATGAAAAGTATCGATAAGCTACGAATCATGAAGGCAGATAGGGCCGTCGAAAAATTTGAAAAAAAATGCAGACAGAAGAGAACATTAGCAAAAAGGAAGATGGAAGATGAGATTGAAGAGCTGGAAGACCCAGACAACCCTGCTTATGGAGCTGGAATGTATTGCAGGTTAATTATAGTAATTTTAGTTCATAGTTATAGTAGTTTTCAACTTTGTTGCTCGTTTTCCGAAAGTTGAGATTTTTCTCACTTAAAGTACTTTATCTTGGGAACCATTAGTGATATCTTCTTGATAAAAAAAAGGTACTAATTGCGAACGGCGTGACCAGAGGTTTTTTTTAAATTTCTTCGTATACACTATATATCACTTTTTCAATGAAATTAGACACTTCACTGATGGCGGGAAATCAATTATAAACATTCTAAAACAAATATAACATAACAAATTAACAAACCAAAAATCACTTATGGGATTTAACACAGACAATGAACAGCCATTTTAATACGCGATAGGAACAGGGTTGCCAGATTGGTTGCAATTAGATTTGAGTGGGTTGATCAGTGCCTCCTATATTGCCTAAAATTAGAAAATAATAACTAATTGTTTAAGTTAGAACTCCACCTTTGTTTTTTTTTATTCTAATTATATGTGATAAAAACGACGAAATATTATAATTATACTGTTATCGGCAACATATTGTGACTAAACAGTATAGGTCAGTACCTCTAGTTTTTTTTTAATTCTAATTATATAATGTGATAATAACGACGAAATATTATAATTATACTGTTATCGGCAACATACTGTTACTAAACAGTATAGGTTAGTACCTCTAGTTTTTTTTTTTAATTCTAATTATATAATGTGATAATAACGACGAAATATTATAATTATACTGTTATCGGTAACATACTGACTAGTAAAATGAGTTGTGATTACTGTTACGTCATCTTTTCCTATTACATATGTTCAATGTGGCAACGTTGGAAATCAGAAATGATAACTTTCTTCTTTTATACTGGTATTCAATGTAATTTATTAACGATAATTGTTATTGTTTTTAAACTAAAAGTTTTGAAAAGTTATATAAAGATCTACATATATTTTCGTGATTTCTTTCATTCATTTTGTTTAGTGAAGTTATTGTTGATATTTCTTGGTGTATTAAGTGATTTGTTTCTTTTATTTAGTGTTAAAATATAAAAAAATACTGAAGTTAACCTCTATATTTTCTACTTTTATTTCTCTCGTATTTTCTATAATTTCTATTTCCCGGGAAAATGTTTGTTGTTTTTATAATCAGTTTAACGTGTTCTTTCATAATATGAAGAAATTTTTAAAAAAAAACCTCTGGTCACGCCGTTCGCAATCTTTACCAAAAGAAATTGTTCATCTACCCTAGGAGCACATTTTAAGCACAGGAAATATTCCTACATAACATTTGGTTTTATATGTGTTTAAATGTCATTTGTACAAGAAAAAAAAACTAACATAAAAAAATCATTAATAAAAAACCAAGAAAGATTTTAAAATTCCCTGTGCTTAAAATGTGGTCCTAAAACAAATGATCAAAGCAAAAAAAAAAAAAAAAATCAATATGATATCTCTACTGGTTCTCAAGAAAAATTAGCTTAAAGATGTACAAATTAACATGGGGTTTATAGGACGGTCCGACTCCCCTTGAGCTATAACTTTGCAAATTTTACATCAATAAATGTTTTACTGTTATATGTGAATTTTTTTAACCTTTTTCTACAAAAAAGCTACTGAACATTTTTGGATTTCGGTACAATTACTACATTTGGCGAATTTAAAAAAAAAATGTTTTCAAACACCAAAAATCCATTTCAATAAACACTGCCGGTTGTAGGGTTGGATTCGTGAAACCCACCCTAGAGCTTAAGTTGTAGAGAGCTACAACTTACTTTGTATTTTTTGATGGTTCATTTGAGGAGGTGGCGTTTAAAAAAGGATTTGTCACGTCAAGGTTAATTTTCACAAATGCCAAAAACCTCTTACGGTTATTATTAACTATTGTTATGGAGCTAAATTAATTTAGTTGAAACTCAATTTCGTCCCAGACCTTATTTATTGATGAATAACGGCTAAAAAAATAATATATTTCTTTATATTAAACTTTTTATGTTAGACTAAATCTTTCTTGATTGGCAGCTGTGGACAAAACTTGTTTTGAATGAGCTCAAGTAGGACTTATTCTTTTTTGATTGGGCTATTCTAAGGTGATAATGATAGCAAATGAAAACACAATATGCACATTATTTTCATAAAACTCTTTATTTGAAGATTAGTTTAAGACAAAACTTTCTGAAAATATTATTTATATTTTAGAAAGACTGTAAAAGTTTTACTAATAAATGTAAAATGATAGAAACGTAAATTTAAATATAAAAATTATAATTGAGAGAAAAGTTTTGACTTATAAAACTTGTCGGGGAGTTGGATGACCCATAGGACAAACATTTTTTTTTAGCTTATTATGATGTATAGGTCTTTAGATTTGATTTAAATCCAATTTCATGTAAATATGTTGAGCAGAACATTTTTTATATTTTTTTTTACTTCAATGCAAAAAACAGTACTGTATTAAGGTAAAACGAATTGCTTTCAAAATAAAGTATTAAAGTTTAAACCGCGTTTCCCGAAAGTCTTGTTTTTTTTCTACAAAGGAACATTTTTCTCGGAAACCATAAGAGATATTTCAATAATTTTATTGTTGGTTTGTTTGGAATAATAACATGCACATTTTAACATGAGGGTTTACAAAATTTTAGTTTGCAAAAAATTATATGACTGTATGACTCAAATTTTGAATTTTTTTTTGACATTTGTTAAAAGATTTACAATAATTTTACTATAAGTTATTTTAAGAAATCATTGTGTTAAATTGTAGAGAGAAGTATACTCTAAAATATTGTTTTTTTAAATATGATGTTATCTCTTTATATGCGTGCTAAGCAGAAACAATCACAAAGTATTATGGGTATCGGTTTCCATGGATACTGCCCTGTGATTGGCTGGTTGGAACTAAACCTTTTCTGACCAAACACTAGTGGTGGACAAAACTCTTTCTGTTTGGTCCCCTATATTTTAACCATTAATTAGCGAATGACAAGATTGTTTTTGCTTAATTTTAAGCTTATATTAGTAAAGTATTTAAAATAACCTTTAAAATTATACCAAAATCTCCACATGTGACTTTTTGTGACAGATCCTTTTTTAAACGCCACCTCCTCATTTATAATATGAGCGAGCGAAACAGCTAGTACCCCTACTAGTTGTTTATACGAAATCACAGCATTTTACTTTGTATGTTTTAACGCTTTTATCAAACAGTTTATGATTAGTGTTTTACTAAAAGGGCTCTTTAAAGCTGAAACCTTGAACGTAAAACGAGGTCCAGGCGGTAAAACTCTTAGTTATTTGCAATAAACTTTCACGCCCTGACTTTACGTTCCCCGAGGGTAGTTTAAACAACCCCGGCAGTGAGAGGAAAACCTTGGTCACTCCCGGACAAACATTATAACAGTGTAACTATATAAAAGCATCCACTTTAAAGGACTGTATTTCAACTGAATCGTAAAAGTTTTTTTACCCTTAAATTTATGGTTTTCTGTTTTATATTCAAAACAAGGAATATTTATGTTATGTGTGAATAAATAACCAAATACATAACTTCCCTTCATTTGGAAAATGTTTATATTTGATGTTTTTAACCTAAGGTCGTTATTAATTTATATCCAACTTTGGTACTTTTTTATTTATTTATTTTTATAGAGGCGCCATCAGGAGATAAGTCTTCCGGTGTGTAGCCCTCCCGGTTTACCCATTAAACGTGACCTCTTTGTTCTATGCTTAAACAACCACGCCAGACCCGCATATCCAGCATTACTTCAGCGTGGAGCCACTGTTTGCCATTTTGTATTTATTATATTAGGCTTGGGTCATTAGTGTTTCCTCTTCTAATTTCTTTTGTCTGGGCAATGTTTCAATGAATATTCCCACTTTCTTCCTTTCTTCATTGCCCAGCAGTATAATCTCGAAGATGTTTTCAGGGTTTATGGGTCCGATTCGATTAGCTGTCTCTCTGAAGCTAAACTATACTTATAAATAGTCATCTATACTTATAAATAGGTATTTCTTCTTTAGATTTGTATAAACGAATATTTTTATGACAAAAGGTTGTAGTCTGTTTATGTAAATTTTATAACTTCAAAGCAAATATTATAACATATAATTATAGCACGAATTAGTTTTATAACTCATATTAAAAAAAATCAACTTCATAAGAAATTATAATGATTGAAGCTGTAAACATAACCTCAAAGTATAATCTTCACTTGGTTTGCATTACAGATGAAGAAGGGTAAAATCAGATGTTATATTATATGTTACTCAAGTACGTACGTACGGACGGATGTACACTCGCCTTTATAGGAATTGATTGCGCGAAAGAAATAATTTTTCTAACACGATTTGGCAGCAGCACAAAATTAAAACTCAACTCTGTCCTTAATAAACTCCGAAGCTCAGACTCGCCCAGCAATTATAAAGTACTCGAGTCCGCGTTCGCATTTAATTGGCTTAATATTTGCAGCTGAAATTGCTTCAGGCGTTCGCCTAATGTGATTACGTTGACATAGACTTCTCCAGTGTAATAGGGTTCCGACCACGTATTACAGTTTTAATAAATTGTACGGTTGAAGGTTAGACAAGTTTTAATTACGATGTCTAACTTAGTGATGTAGTGAAGAGAGGCAATCCCGAGCTTGTTGTGGCTTTTATTGCAAACAATTATTTTAGTTACTTATTAAAACTACTCATCTATACTTATAAAAGCCAAATACCATTGACTCATTAACTCATCACAGTTTATCCAAAACCACGAGGCCTACAAACATGAAATTTGGCACTAATACTCTTTATAGGCTCTAGACGCGCAATCATAAAGGGTTTCCGAAAATTCGAAATTTTAGGGGAGGGTTTGGGGGGTCAAAGTTACTAAATCACGATTTATGAAAACCTACCGAACGGATTGGAATGAAATTTGGTATGTAGCTTCCTCTAGGGCCATAGATGCTCGCTAAGAAAGGGTTTAAAAAAAATCGAAATTTTAGGTGGGTTTGGTGGGTCAAAGTTACAAAATCACTATTTCTCTAACACCATCGAACAGATTGGAATGAAATTTGGTATGTAGCTTCCTCTAGGGCCCTAGGTACTCGCTAAGAAAGGGTTTTAAAAAAATTTAGGGGGGTTTGGGTGGTCGAAGCTACTAAAAAGAAACACCGAACGGATTGTGATGAATTTATTATGTAGCTTCCTCTAGGGAACTAGGTGCGCGCTAAGAAAGAGTTTAAAAAAAAATAGAAATTTTAGGGGAGGTTTGGGGGGGGGGGGTTAAAGTTACTAAAAATCCCCATAAGAAACACATAGTGCAATATAATTATTGATATAATATATTTTTTGTTAATATACATTTAACTTTGATTTGTCTATCCGTGCAAAGCCGGGTCGGGCCAGCTAGTCTTTCATAAAATAACAGAAAATACTGTTACAAGCAGGAATGCCCGCGCTTTACTAAGGGGTTTATTACATTATCAAAGTTATTCGTCAAATATTTGGTCAAACTTTTATCATTAGTTAAAGAAAACGCATGCGTTTGACGGGTGTCATGCGACGTGGCACAGCGCGACTTTTTGTAGCATACGTAAATGAATGGATAAGCGCGTATTGGTAACGCGACTCAGAGCACGACTCGCGTGGCACGACATACACGTGGCAAAGTTTCTTGCGCCACGCGTCACACGTCTCACAAGTTCAGGTAATCTATCGTCGCTCAAAGTTTTTGGTGTCCGGTTGTGAATTTTCCATTAAAAATGTTTACGGAAGTTGGCCTAGTTAGTTAAAAACATGTTGTATAGTAAAATTGAATTTATTTGATTAATAAAGCTGAATTTTCAATAAACATTTAAAAAAACAAGTTTCTAATAAATTTATACATGTTCACTGAATTGTTTAGTAAAATACTTTTTTTGTGAATGAATTAAAACTGTGATTTATATTATGCATTCTGAATTTTAGTATGAAATCATTTTTATTTCTCACTATAGTCTACTATAGTATGGAAAAAGTATAGTGATCGCAAGAAAATCGATGTTGAGATTTTTGTGGAAATATGCGTTTTGTTACCCACTGAGTCCAAAAACGTGGTTTTTACAAAATGTCTGTCTGTATGTCTGTATGTCATGTATACAAAGCAAGAAAGAAAACAATTCGATCGATTTCAAACAAATTTGCACCAAACATGTCAATTAGGCCTGTATAGGTGCACGAAAAAAAGTTTTGAAATTTTTTGAAAAACAACCCCCTTTTTGACCAAAAACACCCAAAGAATCATTTATTATGTTTTAATAAAAAAAAAACGGCTCTAACGATTTGGATTTTAAATTGGATGGCAGTTTTAGATAGTGGAAAGTGCCATCCAATTAAAATTCGGTCAAACAGTTCAAAGTAATGGGGCGTTTTTAGACGCTTGCAATACATTGGTTAGTTTTTTAACCAATAAACAGCCTTATTTATAACACGTGATATCTGAGTAGTCTATTTTCAGAAATATTGTTAATGTTTGTATAGAGGATGCTTCAAGCTATCATTTCGTGTAAACCAAATATGTTTTTTCGAACGGCTTGTTGTCTACGACCGTGGGAAAGACATGGTTATAACGTCCTCAAACCTAGGCCGTAAATTCAAATTAACGGCTTTTTGCCCTTTGTAGCGTATAGCCGCCCAGCCCGTGTAATTGTATTGCAAGCATCGATGAGAGGTTTCTATATTTGTCCTAACTTTTTTAATTCTAAATGAAACACGTTTTTGAAAAGATAATTTACAAGTATACAGTTCAATTCTTTGATTTATTCTCTACACTTTGTTATAATATTATTTCATTTTTGTGCAAAGCATATATTCCTAAATTACGTTTCAAACTTGGCATAGTTTTGATAGCAGTCTTGTAGTAAGAACATAAAAACTGGTGTTTTAAAAGTAAGAAATTTTAAACTGATAAATATCTGACTTTTATTTTTCGTAACTGAACACGTTTTGTTTCTTGAGTTAATAACTTTGTAAATTTTACATCTGTAATTTTTTCACTGGCGTAAATAAATTCTTTGAATTTTTCTCTACAAAAAAGCTAAGGACCACGTTTGGATTGGTGTTCATGTGCTATTTTTCGCGAATTTTTGAAAAAATGCTTGCACACGCCAAAAAATCCATTTTCGTTAAAGCCGCCGGTTCTAGGTTTAATAAGACGAAATTATAATCATAATTATTACTGTTAGCGCTACTGGTGCTATAATCAGGGCCGGATTTAGAATTTTGGCGCCCCTAGGCCCAATAATTTTTTCCGCCCCCTAGTCTGGTTAAAGTTACTTCCCCAAAAAACCTTTATTACAAAATTATATCAGGCCTATATTTATGTAAATTGCTTGAACACCACCCCACGATGCAATTTTATCATTGCAAGTTTTTTAAGTAATTTACTTGGTTCTGGGCTTAATAAAATGCCGTCTTAAAACACTTTTAGTAATTTTATGTATTAAATAGTGAGCTCACGTTTGTGGGACTGAAACAAAACGATCCAACCCGCAGAACATTCTCGCAAAAAAGCATGGCCATTGCTATGTTAATAACTTAGGTTTTGTTCAATTTAATCATTTGGGCAAATAAATAAAAAACTCTGTAATACATTATAAAATAGGTTTAATCTCAGAAACACAGCTTACATGAAGTATTTGTAAGGAAGTCGATGCGTAATGTTGAAAAATAGTTTAACTTTACCAACAATTATTTGTTCCAATGAACTTCAAAATCAGAATGATTTTTTTGTAATCAATTCAAAAATATGTTAAGTTATGGCTATTTATTTTTATTTCTAGATATTTTTTCTCTCGGGCGTGCTCCCCTTGGGAGCTTGCGCCCATAGCCCGAGCCTACCGGGCCTATTTCGAAATCCGGTCCTGGCTATAATTTGTAACTAATTTAGAGATCGGCAAAAATCTCCAGCTGATGTTGCCGATATAGACCGAGAAAACGCTATTTTCAATACTCACGACTGATATTGAAAGTGACTATTCAGTCAATAACCATAACTACACATTAAAAACTAAACAAAGATAAAGGCAAAATACGTAAACACATAGCCTACAAGTTAAACTATTATCACGTTTTGTAATAGATGTGGTTTCCTTGAAGACTCCATAAATCTACTTTGTTGTGTGGTAAGATATTTATTGTGAATTCGTGGGAGATAAAGGTGAAAAAGAACCAACATATTTCGGCTAGTTGACATTAGAACATAATCATAAAAGTCGAACACGAGAGAAGCCCGTGTTTAAAACAGCGGATCGATAAACGGAGAAATGAACTTTAATAAATATCTCTTTTGTTTCTCTCGTTGACTGGAAATACAGTACAGAAACTCACGACATACGTTCTTGCCTTTAAGTCACTGAAACTACAGATAATAGAAGAGTACACTATTGTATTCGCTGGAACTAACATAGCTTCTTCGATTTCTGTGTTTTCAGTTGACATAAACTTTACCAGTAAATTCTTGGAAAGAATACAGTTGTTTTCCTTGTGCAAGTATTCTTTTGTTTAGACGTGAGTAACGAAGAGAGCTAACCATGACGACCAGGGTTAAAACGTAAATATATATGACTAGCTGACCCTTACGGCGTTGATCGTGGTGGTTGGGATTTTCAGTCTTTTTAGCGTAATTGTATTCTTTTTAAGTGTTCAGTCAGTGAGTGGTATTTGGCTTATATATATATAGATCTTAAATAATAAATAATAAAAGCACTATTGCCATAATAATAAAAGATCTGAAATTATGATTTTAGTAACTTTTAACCCCACAAACCCCTCCTAAAATTTCGAATTTTTTCATACCCTTTATTAGTGAGCGCCTATGGCCCTAGAGGAAGCTACATACCAAATTTCATTCCAATCTGTTCGGTAATTTTGGAGAAATCGTGATTTAGTAATTTTTACCCCCCAAACCCCCCTAAAATTTTCAATTTATTAAAACCCTTTTTTAGTGAACACTTATGGCCCTAGAGGAAGCTACAAACCAAATTTCATTCCAATCCGTTCGGTAGTTTTGGAGAAATCGTGATGAGCGAGTCAGTGAGTGAGTGAGTGAGTGAGTGGTATTTCGCTTTTATATATATAGACTAGCTGACCCGTACGGCGTTGCTCGTGGTGGTTGGTATTTTCAGTCTTTTTAACGTAATTGTATTCTTTTTAAATGTTCAGTCAGTGAGTGGTATTTGGCTTTTATATATATATAGATCTTAAATAATAAAAGGACTATTGTCATAATAATAAAAGATCTGAAATTATGATTTTAGTAAATTTGATCCCCCCAAACCCCTCCTAAAATTTCGAAATTTTTCATACCCTTTTTTAGTGAGCACCTATGGCCCTGGAGGAAGCTACATACCAAATTTCATTCCAATCCGTTCGGTAGTTTTGAAGAAATCGTGATTTATTAACTTTGATCCCCAAACCCCCCTAAAATTTCGAATTTTTTCAAACCCTTTCCTAGTAAGCACCTATGACCCTAGAGCACCCGAATTGGAATGAAATTTGGTATGTAGCTTCCTCTAGGGCCATAGGTGCTCACTAAGAAACTGTTAGAAAAAATTCGAAATTTTAGGGGGGGTTTGGGGGATCAAAGTTATTAAAAAACTATTTATTCAAAACTACCGTACGGATTGGAATGAAATTTGGTATGTAGCTTCCTCTAATTCCATAGGTGCTCACTAAGAAAGGGTATGAAAAAATTCGAAATTTTAGGAGGGGTTTGGGGGGGGTTAAAAGTTATTAAAATCATAATTTCAGATCTTTCATTATTATGACAATAGTCATTCTATTATTTAAGATCTATATATATTTATAAGCCAAATACCACTGACTGAACACTTAAAAAGAATACAATTAAGTTAAAAAGACTGAAAATACCAACCACCACGGGCAACGCCGTACTTGTCAGCTAGTTCTATATATTTGTGTAGATATGTTTATATCGATTCGTATAGAACACTTCAACCTAACGTTTCATGTAAAGCAAACAACATTTACTGTTACGATTCTATTCGTACAGTCGTGGAAATGACGGACTTTTGTTGAATTCAATACGCAGAGTTCCCTCGGTTTCGGTGTGCGTTGCCCAACTGTCTAGGCCGACAGTATTTATGTGTATGATTGATCCGCCAGAACTTTTGGCCGTTTATTCAAATTTTGTGGAACAAGTAAAAAACAATGTGAAATAAGTTTATAAAATAATTGGCAGCGAGGAAGCGAGGTCTATGTTTAGCATTTGTTACTCAGGGATAGTGTAGTTTTGTGTTAGTAAAACTATTTTTCAATCTTTTCAGTAGTTCTAGAGATTTTTACCTCTTTATAATAGTAGTATAGATAGATAGCAAGAGCTATAAAACAACAGGCAACATTGTCAACAAAAACCATACAAAGAGCCTAAAACCAAGTTATACAAAAATAATTACAACCTCCATAATATTATCATTTTAAAATTCCTTAACGTCATTGTAAATCATCTGTATCAAAAATTCTTTTACACGTTTCTAAAAATAACGAATATTATCAATTTGTTTAATGTGTAGAGGAAGCTTATTGTTTTCCCCAATACTATATTTAGGCAATGTTTAGGTGTTTATAATGTTTACACAACCTTAAAACCGTGAAAGTGTTGGCTGAGGCTGAAGATAATGAACACTGGAGACGGGCTGTGAAAGACAGGCTTCACTAAATGGATCTTCTCTCGAAAGTATAACATTACAGAAACTACAGAAGCAAGAAGTGACACGTCTCTCAAATTAAATGAATGTGTTCCCTCCCTACCACCTTTACTTGACGTGAGGTCACACCTTCACTTAAGCAAGACAAAATATGAACTGACAAATATCTTACTCTATATCATTCTGAAGATGATAGGATACTGTATCAAAGTCCACTAGCTGCCGTACCTGGCTTCGTACGTGCTCAAAATAAGTGAACTGCTACAGGACGTCATTGGTTTGTGCCAATGAAATGTTGAAACTAAATTACGATTTCGATCTCTATTTAGTGCTGAGCGATTCCCACATCACTCATCATAGTTAGATAACACAAGTAATATACATCTATACATTATTATAGCCGCTTGTATATTAGCCCTACATAAATGTCCTGACTGACTGATGTAGAATCAACATAAATCAAAAACTACTTAAGATAAAAAAATACGAAAAATATTCGGATAAAAAGCAACTCAAGTTTGTTGAATACATTTACATGCATTACCATAGCAACCAACTTAGCCAATTTAGAATCAGTTTATTATTTTTCACAACAGCTTCTTCAGGTCAGGTTAGCAAAATAATAGCATAAACAAACAGAATGCCAACGAAACTTCTTACTGTATTATAATGCAAATAATATCAGCCTCTAAATAAAATAATCGGAGGGCGTAATGTCCATAATACGAGGCCGTAAGGTCCATAATCCAAAGGCGTAAGGTCCATAATCCGAGGCCGTAAGGTCTATAATCCGAGGACGTAAGGTCCATAATCCGAGGGCGTAAGGTCCATAATCCGAGGCCGTAAGGTCCATAATCCGAGGGCGTAAGGTCCATAATCCGAGGCCGT
>JAGFPH010015641.1:5789-20831 GCA_018207615.1 Philaenus spumarius | reverse complement strand
ATTGCAAAGTGTAATTTACTGAAATTTAAACAATACATTGGGTGAAATAAATTTGTTTAAATTGTATATATACTATATACATATAGCGCATTAGGAAGCAATTTAATTGTCACTCTACCAACATTATTTATAAGAAGCATAACAAGTGTGATAATTTAAAATGTAATACTGTACTTTAATTAGTAAAATTGTATACATACTCCAACTATTCAAAATGAAGCCTTGTGTATTCCGCAATATACGTTGGTTTGTTTTGCCTTGCATGTTTACCTTTACATTCACGTCATTTTCAACAACAATTGTAATTAAAATAAAGCAACAATTTCAATTTAAGTTTAATTTTTACTGAATATTTTGTAGATCCAGATTAAGTAATCATTTTCAATGAAATTCGTCTCTGAAAGTGGAATTGCCAAACATCTTTTAGACGAGAAACACCATCAGAGTCTATATCTTCGTTATACACTTTCTGTGTGAATTGTGATGAATAAATACGATTTTGATGAAGTGTTTACAATATTGTTTTGTATTACATTACTTAAGAAAATATGGGTTTTAGCATTAAAAAAGTTTGTTTTATTGTCTTATAAAAAATGTTTTAATAACAAATTTTCGTCCAGTATGCAAATTATTTTTTATAAATAATTGTAAATAAAAATACTGATAAATAATATTATATATTCGTAATAACAACAAAAAGGTTTTTACTTCTACCGTGTGACGAACCATCCCCCTCCGCCCCTATAAAATGTATGTTCAATTATACATTATCAAAGGTAGGTGAAAGTCATTATTGTGTTTTGTTTGTTGATTTTTATGTTATTTCTGTGAACTGAAATAATATAATTTATCTATGAACATTTAAGTATTTTTTGTAAAGTTATTGTTAACATAAACTACAAGAAATTAATTTTATATCATACATTATAGTAAATTAGGATTTTTCACCAATGTTATTTCTATGTCTACAATCATTAATAATTATTATTAAATGTAATTTTAATTTAAAATTCAATTAATCTCGGGAAAATCTTCAATGAGTTTTGAATATGACTGAACCATCGCTTGGATTTTCTGTATACAGTATTAAGTCTATTAATTGTAATGTAAAAAAATTTTGGATGAGAAAGATTTAAAAGATGTAAAAGATTTATGGATGAAAAAATTAATAAAAATTCAAAGCAATGAATTCAAAATCATGAAAAACCAGGAACATTATTAAGAGTACACTGTTTATCTATTTTCCTCAACAGTGAATTTTATAAGTTTAGCATCCATCGTTGTTTACTGTTATCTTGAAAAAGAATTACCATATGAAGGTTTTAAAGGACAAATTATTTAGTGTTATTTGTCTTTCAACTAGATTACAACTGGTTAGCTTATTGAAAGAGATTATGATAAAAGGATATGCTTACATATATTATAAAATACAGTTTACTTAAGCAATAATATTTACATACGTGACACTATGTACTGATGTAGTTCACCTAATATTTCTTGATTGCTTTGTAAAATTATCTATTGCAACTATGAATCACTATTTTGATTACGTCTGTATAATAGTAAGAACAATAAGGCGTTGCAATTACATACATAAACTTATAATATTAAATAAGTACAGTATTTTATTTTGCACAAACAACTGGTTGCTCAACGAAATACAAAGAAATTTAGTTAGTTTTTTGTAAGAAACATAATAAAAGTGATTTTTAAAATGTATTTCTTGAATTGATAATTGGAGTAAAATTCCACAATTACATCTTTTATAAAAAATCAGCTTTGATTGTCCGCCATACTTAGTTTATAATTTGTTTGCTCTAACTTTTGATTTACATGCTTAGTTTAACTGTTCATTTCACTTTGTAAACTGATTTAAATTAAATTAAAGAAGCAATTTCAATTTAACTGTCACGGAATATTTTGTAGCTCCAGAATACGTGACCTTCTTCGTTAATGAAATGCTTCGTCTCTGAAAGTGGAATTGCAAAACATCTTTCACAAGAAAACACATTATTAATGTCTACATCCTCGTTATGCACTTTCTGTGTGTATTGGAATTTCATGTCAGGTTTTTCTGTAGAAGTAAAGTTAACAGTTGAATAAAAGTTATTCACAACACAGCTTGCTGTTGGGACGCAAACAAAACATATCTTGAATTTTTCTTTTATTAAATCTGGTATACCATAAAACCAGAATATACAATCATATACGTTGGCATAAGATATATAAATCCTATCCACTTCGGCTTTAAATGAAGGCCATACAACTTTTGAGTCTTCTTCAAACTGGACACGGTCTGAGTGAACATTTTTAAGATGATCTAGCAGATTATTCGCTTTTCCTTCCCAACTACAGGCAACTAAACGACAAGAAACTTTTCTAAAGGGACAAACAGATTCGTGGAGTTTAAATTTCTCATCCAGATTGAAAAAATCGCAACCGTCAAACTTACACGGTCTTGGCAAACAGTTGAGCACATCTTCTAGAATTATACTTCTCTCCCATTGCAGAGCGTCCCCTCGACACGTTGGACATGTTGTAAGGCTACCCTTGCAAGCCATGCATATACAGTGTCCGTTCACACAATACCACAGAGGTGGACGTAGCAAACTCAAGCATATCGGGCATTTTGCCACTTCTTCTAGTTTCTTCAAAACTGATACATGGTCTCCAAGTGTTAATTTATCCTGCAATCAAACATATGAATATAAATAAGACTTTTCCATGTTCTGTTGAAACAATAATGGGGATTTACATTATCTGTATGTATATAACTAGCTGACCCGGCAATGCTTCGCTATTGCATAATTATTTTGGTGAAATAAATGCGACAAATGATCGTGATTTAGTAACTTTGACCCCCAAACCCCCGCCCCCTCCAAGATTTCGAATTTCTTTAAACCCTTTCTTAGTGAGCGCATATGGCCCTAGAGGAAGCTACTGTTACGTTTTCACTCTAAATTTGCCCGACCTCATACTTCTTTCCATCCACCTATACATTGGGGCGTACATACACACCGGGTTGCAGGGGCCACCGGCATTTTTGTAGTACTTGTATCACACACCGGCAGCACTAACTGGACCTGTAGCGCAGCATGCACGTGGTTGCCGTTCGCAGTTCTTTCACCATTTTCTTTATCATATCAGTTTGACTAACAACGCTAACGTCTTGCTTCTTGTGTTTCCACATCATGTAGAGAGTTTTCTTTACCAAATGCTTTAATAAGCCGTTCACCAGGTAAAATAATTAATTTTATTTAATATGTAGCATATAGTCCACGGATATCTGAATATTTCCATAATTTCAATGTTGTTAATCTTAGTTACTGTTTGTTGCGTGTAACCTATTATTGTGTTTTGTAAAAGGCAATTTATAATTTTAATTAACCCAACAAATTTTGATATTTTGTAAAGCCTGAACTATACAATATAGCCTGAACAGTGTTTTAACTGATTAGCCTGGAAAATAGACAATTTAAACTAAAGTGAGTTCATGTTAAGTTAACTATAAGTTATAAACTATGCTATAAAGTATTCCTGCACCAACTAATTCAGCAAGTTAATTAAAACAGCATATTTCTTTTAGATTGCCAGAGCCAAAGTGTAACTCTGTACCAATTAACACTTGATATTTTAATTACTAGTGAAACTTGTAAATTATAAAGTCATATTAGATCAAATTGACATGTTAAGACAAATTACAACAGGACTAATTACAGCATGGCTGCTGTAAACATGCTGTAATTTTATTCTAACATAATATTTTACTTTTGGCTATATATAAAACAACTAATGCCTATATTATGTTCTGGTCCTTTAGAGAAATCTGGTTTAAGTTCCTGAGTTTAACTTCGACTTCTAATGCATATCCACCTATAATTAAATGTGAACTTCACCTTCGCTACTACAGCTTACTTCTACGCTGTTTCAAAGAAAAAGTGCGATCGTTTAATTAATAACTTATTATAAAAATAAAAGGAAAAGGGCTATTATAATCAGTATGAACTTATAATAATCTAGCAAAACTTAGTGACTTTCAGAAATATAAAAAAGCTTTTAAACAATTTTTATGTAATTAAAATAGTATGATTCTGATATATATATATGTTAATTATTAAATAATAAGGGCGGTGAGGTACCTATTTTTAACACTACGGACCCCAAGGGTCAGAAATCAAAATTTGTTTCATTAAATAAAATGACGTCATAATTTCAGTAATACCTTAAGTACAAAAATTTATATTATTTTATTTTGTTTATACTTCTTTTGGAATTGCAGTTTTTTTTTACATATAAAGCGCATATATTTTTTTAATAAACGTTGGCCAACTTAGGATATACCAAATTATTTTGTAAGTACTATTGTATAAACTAATGTTTAAGACCATGTGTGCCATAAGCAAATTTTCTTTCCTTCTTTGATTAACTAAGTCTAAATTTAAATAATATAATTAAATACAGGGTGGGTTTTTTTCTTTAATTTTTTTGTAAGGGAGGGAACTAAACAAAACAATCTGTTAGCATATTTTTGGGGCGCATATCATATTCATCTTTTATTATAATTAAGGGCGTATCTATTTTTTTTAATAAACTAAAGTTTATTGTTATAATATGTGTAAATTAATTGTATTTATCCAATAACCTGTCAAGGAACATTTCAGATATCTCGACTTCGCTAAGGTAAGACTTGTGTCTGGTAAATTTTTACCTTTTATAAACATAATGTATGTACCATCCATAATTTAGGCTCAGTACGCTTTCCACATAGTTTCACCTTTTTGGATGGTAACACTACATACCAAATTTCGTTCTAATCCGTTCAGTAGTTTTTGAGCAATCTTGATTTAGTAAATTTGACCCCCCCCCCAAACCTCCCTAAAATGTCGAATTTTTTGAAACCCTTTCTTAGCGAGCGCCTATGGCCCTAGAGGAAACTACATAGCAAATTTCATTCCAATCTGTTCGGTAATTGTGGAGCAATCGTGATTTAGTAATTTTTATCCCCCAAACCCACCTAAAATTTCCAATTTTTTAAAACCCTTTTTTATTGAACACTTATGACCCTAGAGGAAGCTACATACCAAATTTCATTCCAATCCGTTCGGTAGTTTTGAAGAAATCGTTTATAATAACTTTGATCCCCCCAAAGCCCGCCTAAAATTTAGAATTTTTTCAAACGTTTTCTTAGTGAGCACCTATGGCCCTAGAGGAAGCTACATACCAAATTTCATTTCAATCCGTTGGTAGTTTTTGAGAAATCGTGATGAGTGAGGCAATGAGTGAGTGAGTGGTATTTCGCTTATATATATATATATATAGATTCTTCTGTACGTGTGTATGTCCCTGAACTCCCCTAAACGGCTGGACCAATTTAGATGAAATTTTGTGTGTGTTTGAGTGGTCTGTATAGTCTAGATTCACAATTTTAAGGGGTTGGAATGGGGTTGCTAAACGTATATACAATAAATATAAATTAAACTATCTCCCTACATAGTCGGAGAGCCGACGACGAATTTAGGGAAGGTATTTTGGGCAAGTTAAAATAACAAAAATCTAATATTTTATTATTTGGAGAATCTAGAATCCTGAGTCTGGCAGAGGGTTTGTGGTTATTTCGCTACTGTGCAACCTATGACATTTGCAAAAAAAAAATAAACGAAACAATATGTTTTGAGCAACTTGAAATTTATTTCATCTTTAATCTTAGCATCTATTTAAATCAGAAATAAACATCCCAGACGTTTTTTGTTTTGTTTTAAAGTATAACCAGACCCCCCTCCCCAAATATATGTAATAATTATACCTCAAAAATATATTTTGGGCATTCTGAAATTTGTATAGCATGTTTATTAAATAATATTAAAAATACGTGTAAAGTGCCAGACGAATTAAACGGTTATTAATATTTCCCAGATGCGAATACAGATTTTAAATGAATGCGACAAAAAAGCAGGGCTCTATAACAAGGGCTATACCATTTTGATCATTTACCGTGACCCAGTATCGATCGCCTATGACGTCACCATGCTGACACGGACCAACTGGTAATATTTCAGTAATGTGAGCGCCGTCGTTTACTCGCTGTTGTAACTCGATGGAAAAGCTTCAGTAAAATAAAATTGAGATATTCTTTTAATCTACATAAACTACGGATTCTAACAGTATAAAAAACTTTGATTTTAACAGGTATTTCGAATTTTAATAATTGAAAATATTTGAGAATTATCACAGACTGACATGGAAAAGTTACTAAGCGAGGAAATTTTTTATTTTTGGGTTATAAACAAACTTCCAGCGGGAAAGTTGTAGCCAGTGAATTGATCTAAACTATCCAATTCACCGATTTGTGATAAAATGATTACATCATTATGAAATCGTTTTTTAAATGAGCGCGAGGAGGTGCATTGCCGCCACTCCCGAAGTACAGTTGTTTGATACGGGAATAACGTTTAGACAGCATATTTCTGTATTATAAGGTAATTCTTTTAATTAAATATGAAACTCATTTTTTACGTAATTACGGTTTTTTTTCCATCATTTATCTCTAATATAATATTCGCGTCTGGGAAATATTAATAACCGTTTAATTCGTCTGGCGCTTTACACGTATTTTTAATATTATTTAATAAACATGCTATAAACATTTCAGAATGCCCAAAGAATATTTTTGTGGTATAATTATTACATATATTCGTGGGAATCTGGTTATACTTTAAAACCAAAAAAAAAACGTCTGGGATGTTTATTTCTGAGTTAAATAGATGCTAAAATTTAAGATGAAATAAATTTCAAGTTGCCCAAAACATATTTTTTTTGTTTATTTTTTTGCAAATGTCATAGGTTGCGCAGTAGCAAAATAACCGCAAACCCTCTGCCAGACTCAGGATTCTAGATTCTCCAAATAATAAAATATTAGTTTTTTGTTATTTTAACTTGCCCAAAATACCTTCCCTAAATTCGTCGTCAGTTCTTGGACTAACAAGCTATAAAGCTAAAATTATGGAATATATCTTTTAAGAGATATACAAAACCATTTGCACTTTGGTTACTAAACACAAAGTAATGAAATGAAATAACAACCGTTAAAATTAAATCAAGCAATAACCGAAGCATTACCAGGTCCACTAGTAATGATATAAAAATATATCTCTACATCTCAACATACACGGATCAACAATAAGGGTCCATCAAGATTGATATAATATTAATAGTGTCTAATAACTATTCACTGTATAACACCAGTTTACAATAAGTACAATTCCTTTTACAGCTTTACAGGTAGTCAGTATTAACAATTAAATAATGCAAAATGTATCATAACATAAAACGTGACATTTGAAAATAATGTTTTTAGTGCATACATTCACAAGTATGCCTAAAAGTATGCCTTTGGTTTAAGGATTTTTCTTCACAATGTCCTATATATTATAGGACATTGTGACTGAGCCAGACGTCAAATATTCAATTTTGTTTACATTTTTATTTGAAAAGTACACAAATAGTAAAAATAAGTAATAAAAATGTTGTTACGTGAAGTTTTGATAACAACTGTAACCAAAAGTGTTAACAAATATTTATAATTAGGATTTTTTATCAAACCAATTTTTAAATCACCTTTTTTGACGAGTTTGTTTACATTTTGATAATGGTGATGGACTTCTCACATTTGGTGATAATTTATGACAAACACTCTGCTATCAACAGCAGTAAGTTATTTTACTGTAGCTTATGTAATTTAGATATTATTTTGAAAACACATAACTTTTATATCGTCCTACGTATGTGACTAGAGCTTTATGGAAAACACATTACTTATTATTAATTATAACGCCAATGAAATCATTTGAACAGTTGTATCTAATAAAAAAAAAACTTTATTTAATTGCACTATGGTGCTTACACTTACATGTGCTAATGCCGATATTGAAATTATCAGTACATATGCTTTATATAGAGATTTTTGCTAACATTGACTAGTTCATTATTTCTCGTGAAAATTAACAAAACTATTATTTTTTTACTAATACACAATGCCACTTCATGAATCTTACACAAGACAGAAAATGAGTGTAAAGTCTAAACTATCTCTAACCATCAGTCACAATGTCCTATATATAGGACGTACTTTAATACAATTTATATTATACATATTACATTTGTATGACTTCTTAACTAAATGGTTGTACAAGAATCGCTTCATGCTAAAAGGGCCTCAGTCACAAAAATGACAATTTCTGCTTAGTATGGTTTTCATATAATAAGACATAGCTCTATGTTTTTGTGCTATAAGGGCTTCAGTCAGATGCTTCTATAACACAGAAAAATACACTTCAAAATTTTATTTCATGCTAAAAGGGCTTCAGTCTATGACTGAGGTCCTTTTAGCGCGAATTGTTGGCAAACCTGCCAGCCTCTTGATCAGCTGGTCTGGTGTTCTAACCTGTAATGTTTCTTAGAGTCTCAATTTCGAGTAAGAGTGAAGTTAATTGAGTGTAATTTATATTTACTTAGTGTTTTAGAGTCTTGCATAAAATATTTTAAGAGTGTCTGCTAAATTATGGAAGAAAATTACGAAGAAGTTAACCAAATTGTTGGAAAGAAGAGAAAAGGGAATAAAGATATGTGGGCTAGAAACAAAGTTAAGAAATTAAGACTTACAGGAAAAGAATATGTGGATATTTGTTGAGGACAGAATAAAAATCATGCCGTCGTTAGGTTCTTAATGTTCTTAACGGAATCCAAACGCTTTAAAAAAATAGAGCAATTCTTTCCAATCAGAGGGCATTCGTTTCTGCCTTGCGACAGAGATTTTAGTATTATAAAAAGAGAGATCAAAAAGCATGACAGATTCTATAGCATTCATGAAATTATTCAATTTATAATACAATCTATTAAATCACACAAATTTATCGTTAAGGAAGTCTCTACCGATGAGATATTAGACTTTAAAAACTGGTAGCCCATGCTGTATAAAAAAAATTGTACTTCTGAAGAAACAAGAAAAAAGACAGTGCCTAAAGAGAAAAAAAAAGAAATTTATGATAAGCTTGATGATGCATATGACCTATGATTCTAAGACACCACGATTTGTTGTGGCGAGAGATTTGATAGATGGTATGGTTACCAACACTTTCGAGCTGAAACAAATGATGCAATCTAAAAATTTATGTCGACCTACCAACAAGGCGTATCCTCTGGGGAAAGTGGCTATTAAAAAAAACAAAGTATATTAAAAAACTACTGACATATATACCAGAAGAATATAAGAACTTGTAGCAGGACATTATGAACTGGCCTACTACGTCTTACAATGTACATGATGATGAATAAAGAATTAATTTTTTTTAAACAAAACTTACTTTGTTTTGACTCAAACCTTTTTTAAGAGTATTTATTGTAAAAGTAATGTTCAAACCTTTTTTCTTTTATTAAATTTTAATTTCTATCATGAAAAAAAGTTATTTATCCCTGTCAATTCTGGTTTCATGCTAAAAGGGACCTCAGTCCAGAGACTTTTATATTTTTTTCTGGAGCACTACAATTCACAAGTTAAGATTTCATGGTGTCAAGAGGTTTGTTATTTTGGTAACATTTAAATGCATATTTTTGTTAATAGGTATTTTATTATATTTAATAGCGGGACAGTTTTTTTTAATTTACCGAAAACTAGGTTTAGTGGACTGAGGCCCTTTTAGCATGAAGCGATTCTAATACACTCTTTCTATTGTGTAAAAAAAATATTTAGGTTAGATGTAATAGATAATAGTTCAGAGATAAAATTGTGAAATTGACAGGATTTAAAAAGTTTAATGTTCTACAAAACTATAATTTGTCACAACAGCTGTTTTTTTATTACTCTTGTTGTTAATATTTCATCATGTTAAAACTGTAGTTTGATAACTTCGGATTACAACCATATGACTGTAACCATGGATATTTAATATAGTCCAGTAAAAACAGACAAAATAGGCCTAAAGCTGGTAACCCGGAGCAGGTTAACCGATTTTAATGATTTCTTTTATTTGTTCGTCTTGGCATGTAGATTAAAGTTAAATAAATTTTGTTTTGTGGTCTTCTTTTTTTTTTTTTTTTTTTTGTTAATATACCGGAAAACCCAAAATGTTAAAACAAAAATTCTAATTCTAATATCTCAACTTCTAAAACGAATTTGTGGGTGAAATTGGTAATTTGGGGGTTTTGGGAGGCACTGTTCACGAATATATTATATAAAATATGAAAATTCAACATGGCGGATGCAAAATGGCTGCCATTTTCTTTAAAAAATCTACTGTTTTTAAAGTTTAAAAAAATATTTCTTATGCAAGTTTATTGTTATATCTTTAGTAGCTAATCACGAATATAAGATCAAAATTAAAACAAATTAATCAAACAAGCTTGCCCAATACGACCGCCATAAAAGTGACAAATCATATGATTTTTAGTGATTTCTACGTGTATTCCATTAAATGCAGGTTAACAAATTTGTATGATTTTTTTGTTTTATTTGTTCGTCTAGGCACGTAGATAAAGTTAAAACAATTTTTGTGTGTTGGCCTTTCTTTTGGAAATGTACCGGAAAAGTTATAAAATGTTCCAAAAACTTTCAAATTCTAATACCTCAATTTTTAAAACGAATAAAGCTGTTTTTATGGTTATTGTCGGCAAACAAAATGTACAACAATAATTATGTTTGACGCCCATTGCCGCCCCTTAGGCGAATAGGAAAGGTCACTTCTAGTATACCATTTTAAAGCTCAAGATGTGGGGAAGCTTTTTTGTGATATTTGACAGTTTCTGGTATGAGGCATAAGAAAAATTTCTTAAGTAAATTGTAGCGCACCTTTTCTTAATTTTCCAAAATATTTTTTTCAGATAGATTTTACAAGGCTTTAAGAGCGCTTGACTGTGGCACACTACACTTGTTCTGATATAGAATGTTGTGTACTTTCCAAAAAAAGTCATAAAAAGTGGCAATATGTTTGGTAAAAGTTGAGAAAATTAGATTTTCATGGGCAATGTCAAGAGATTTGAAAAAATCGAAAAATTGCTGTTTCTGGAAGGGGGTGTGAGATAAAACTGACCGAATTGCGTAGACTTCTTGCAATTTGCATGCATAATAACGGCTTGAAATTTTTCACACTGACTACCAATCACCCTGTATATTTTAACTTCTATGTAAAGTTTGAATTCGACATATTAAAATTCAGTCCATTTAGACACCCTACACATATGAGATTTCCACTTCTGTGTTTCTGCTGTATTATTAGCGAATTTCCGTAGGAAAAATGAGCTATTGCAGTGGCCCTTATGGTGAGACCCAAGGTCGGGAGTAGCAAATGAGCACCGATCATGGTCCCCAGAACACGTTTTGGGGTGTCAAAAAAATTCATATATATATATATGTATATATATCCCTATATATATATATATATATATATATGTGTGTGTTCGCACTCTAGCGGCCGCATTTTAAGTCCGATTTGGTCCAAATTTGGTACACGTGTTGGTTGTCTATGTGGCTCGGTCGAGTTCGTTAGCCAAAAAAATCCAACAACCGGAAATACGTTTTTTGACCGGAAGTAACTATTTTTTGAGATTTTTACTACGAGAATGAAATTTTTTTAGAGTTTTTTCTAACAATATAAATGTAGGATGTTATTCTGCGCATTTTGTTTTTTTACGCGACCTTATAGCTCGCTTGGTTTCCCCAAAATCGAAATAAACGTAAAATACCATAAAAGTACCCAGTTCAAAGCCAAGTGATGCAAACTCGCAAGGCCACTAAGAGGAAACAAATTCTACTAATATATTGCGTACACACAGACAGCTGTTCAACGCCTTCGTTAGTAGACCTATTTCCCAAATTCTTGGTTGAAACCCTAAAACATAGGCATATAAACTTCATTTTGGAAATTTGCTCAACTCACGTCAGCGGTCCAGCTGCGTGGTCGATTTATTGTTTTTGCAATATTTCTAATTTTAGTGAATAAAAATAAAATTGTTTACTAAAAATACATTGTTGTTAATACTTTTTAACATAATGTATTTAAAAAGATGTATTCAGCAAAAAAATGTTGTAAAATGCTTGTTAAAATAAGCACTTTTGTTTAGAAAAACGGTTTTTATTTAATAAAAAAATTAGGGGTTGGAGCGGAACAACATTTTTTAGCGAATTTCCATAGGAAAAATGAGCTATTGCAGTGGCCCTAATGGTGAGACCCAAGGTCGGGTGTAGCAAATAAGCACTTTTGTTTAGAAAAACGGTTTTTATTTAATAAAAAATTTAGGGGTTAGAGCGGAACAACATTTTTTAGCGAATTTCCATAGGAAAAATGAGCTATTGCAGTGGCCCTAATGGTGAGACCCAAGGTCGGGAGTAGAAAATGAGCACCGATCATGGTCCCCAGAACACGTTTTGGGGTGTCAAAAAAATTCATATATATATGTATATATGTGTTCGCACTCTAGCGGCCGCATTTTAAGTCCGATTTGGTCCAAATTTGGTACCACGTGTTGGTTGTCTATGTGGCTAAGACGAGTTCGTTAGCCAAAAAAATCCAACAACCGGAAGTACGTTTTTTGACCGGAAGTAACTATTTTTTGAGATTTTTACTACGAGAATGAAATTTTTTTAAAGTTTTTTCTAACAATACAAATGTAGGATGTTATTCTGCGCATTTTGCTTTTTTACGCGACCTTATAGCTCGCTTGGTTTCCCCAAAATCGACAACATCGTAAAATACCATAAAAGTACCCAGTTCAAAGCCAAGAGATGCAAACTCGCGAGGCCACTAGGAGGAAACAAATTCTACTAATATATTGCGTACACACAGACAGCTGTTCAACGCCTTCGTGAGTAGAATTATTTCCCAAATTGTTGGTTGAAACTCTAAAACATAGGCATATAAACTTAATTTTGGAAATTTGCTCAACTCACGTCAGCGGTCCAGCTGCGTGGTCGATTTATTTTAAACTTTTTCTACTCGTCGAGAAAAAAATAGTAGTCTTCTTATATTAAAAATAATGTTATGTCCAACACAGATCGCCGAGGCAGTTTATTTTAATCTAGGCCTATGTGAACTTAACAGGGTCGTACGCTCCCACTCCTGGGGGCCCACTCGCTACACTCCAATCGCTTATAATATACATTTCAAATTAATTAATGAAAATTAAAATAATTTGTGCGAAGTTTCAGATTTCATATGACGTAGGCCTATGACGTAGATGTGTTATTGTTTGATTGTGGAACCCTTTTCAGCGTTTATCGGTGCACAGCTAATAATTTACGTAGGCCTAAAATTGATACACAGAATGATGAAACCACTGAGCGATTTTATTTCATGGCACTCGGGGTTAAAATAGTTTCTTTTAATTGCTTGTAAAGATAAGGTACAATATTTACCCGCTAGGCCATTTATTTAATTAATCAGATTTGCAAGCTAAGCCAAAGGTACTAATTGTATTACTAATAAAAAGCTACACTATCCTTGAGTAACATAGCTAGAATTAATTTTGATTTAAGGGTCTGCTCCAGTAAACGAGAAAGCAACCGGAAACGCAACCGCTTCTCACTGTATCCCTATCTATAATCCCTATTATAAACAGTGCAATTTCTTGCAGCTGAACGCTTTGACATTGCCTCATTTCAAACCATTTTATAAGTCTATCTTTTGTAATTGAGTGTTGAAAAATAAAAATGAATATTCTTTATAAAATTTCGGATCCGGCTTGCAAATTATTTTTCATTATTAATATTTAATTGTGTTAAGAAAAAAATTCAATCTATGTACTTACAAAGTTACATTTACATAACAAATCAAAAGCATTTAAAAAAAAATGTAAATTGCAAGACGGATGCGTATTGTGAATGTGCTTAAAATGAGACCTTGCAAACAATTTTCTGATAAAAAGTAAACGAAATAAATGGTTTGAAATTTAACATTGCTCTTATGGGATAAAAATCCAAGATGGCCGCCACTACAGCAGACCCTTAATCGTCCATCGTCAGGTGATCAAAACACTCAATTAAAAATAGTATTCAACACGCAAACAAAACAACAAATAACAATACTAACGCGCAATAAATAACATTTACAGTTCACTAGACATGTTTTTGCGCCAGTGCTGCGTACTGTGCACTTAAATTACAATTACACATAATTTTATTTATAAACACATCATTATAAAAAAAACTGATTTTGAGAAATAGTAATTTAGAATAATTTCCATCTGTACTACATCGGAAATACATTTCAATACTTGTCAAATACCTTAATTTTATTACTGAGCGATTTTATTTCATGGCACTCGGAGCTAAAATAGGTTCTTTTAATTGCGTGTAATGGTGAGGCACAGTATTTACCCGCTAGGCCATTTATTTATTTAATCACATCTGAAAGCGAAGCCAACAGGTACCAGCTAGTTATATAATAACAATATTAAACGTGTAGGCTATCAGTTAGCGAAATATAAAAAACAAAATTATGGAGATCATTGCAAACATACAATATTATAAACAGGATCAAATAATATAAGTAATTTTACTCACCATTGCAGCACGAAGAGTTGCTTTCGTCTCGACTGATTTCTGTTAACTGAAGCGGATGCGAGTGGGGCTTATCAGTTATGCCTTAATCACGTGATACCACAGACTGGTGATTCATCTATTTTCCATTTCAAACTTGATGGCACTATCGAATACTTTTTAGTATTCGAAAAAGTATTCGAAGAAAAAATCAACTATTCGAATAAGTATTAATTTGAAACTATTAGAATAGTTTTTAGTATTCGTAAAGTAGTCGAATACAAAATTAACTATTCGAATAAGTATTAATTTGAAACTATTCGAATAGTTTTCTGTACGACATGATAGGATCATCGATGTATAAACACACTGGATCGCTGGCTGCGTGTATTGAATACGGTCCGGCTGGCCTAGCCGCTTCCCCCACCACTGGAGGGACAGCAACAACACGTGAAGCATTCAAAGTTAATGCAACGCTCACAAATGTTTTAATTTATTTTGCTCAGCTTCAACAACGG
>JAGFPH010015640.1:7665-19810 GCA_018207615.1 Philaenus spumarius | reverse complement strand
TATTGGGAGTATCTTCAATACACAAAGCATTGCGTGCTTCGCACGCCAACCCCCATATTGGGAGTATCTTCAATACACAAAGAATTGCGTGCTTCGCACGCCAACCCCCGTATTGGGAGTATTTTCAATACACAAAGCATTGCGTGCTTCGCACGCCAATCCCGTATTTGGAGTATCTTCAATACCCAATGCATTGCGTGCTTCGCACGCAAATCCCACGGTATAATCCTCCACATTGCTTTGAACCGCGTACTTCTATGGTAATTTACGTTTAGGAAAAATCTTAAAAAATTGTTACTTCCGGTCATAAAACGTGCTTCCGGTTGTTGGATGTTTTGGCTAACGAACACGTCAGAGCGACGTAGACAACCAACATATGCACCAAATTTGAACCAAATCGGACTTAAAATGCGGCCGCAAAATGAACACATATATACATATATATATGATTTTTAATGACACCCCAAAACGTGTTCTGGGGGCAATGATCGGTGCTCATTTGCTACTCCCGACCTTGGGTCTTACCATAAGGATCTCTGCAATAGCTCATTTTTCCTATGGAAATACGCTAATAGGCGATTGTATCCAATCATGCGTTTTAAAATGGCGGCGGTTTGAAAATTTCGAACCTAAATTACTCAAAAACCGTACATTTCAACAGAAATATTAAAACAAAAAATTTTGTAGCCCTTTTGATTCAATATCGGGTATTCAGCTAAAGTGTAATAATTGGTTTCTTCAACGCGGCATCCTATACCAACACGGTAAACACAACAATATTGTATGTACATTTGCATGTGATTAAACAAATAAAAAGAGCACTGTGGCGACAATATCACACTGATTTGAATAAAAATCCCGAACCACAAAACAAGGAACAAAAACAATAACTAAACAACTAAATTGTAAGTTATGTTTAATACGTTACATTTATGTACATTTCGATGACATCGTCATCATCCTCAGAGTGTTTTAACACTACTAAAGTATACAGACAATATTACAGAGCTATATATACCCGCCCTGCCCCACTCCTCCCCATGCCGTTCAATCCAAGACCGACCTGGTGGGGGAATGAGAGGAGCCACATTAAATCTACTACAAGTATCTATTATTAACAATAAAAGCCTATTTAACAATACTAAAAATATTAAATACAAAAAATAACAAACTGGTCTACTAAAACTATAAACAGTCAAACAGTAATACCAATAAAATAAAAAACTAATAGGCCTAATAAAATTAATAACAAACAAAAGAAATTAAAGCCATGATATTAAACAATTGAAAAAACATTATTGTTTCCGAAGATATATTTATCTACAAACTATTCCCCAAGTCATAACGTCATCGTTTTGCTTTTATTTTTTTTAAATACAAAAATCTCTATTGACTGGTCTAAAGCGAGAGTCGTTCCTGCTATAGGATTTTCTGGAAAGCTTCATTAGTTCTGAATGAGTTTTCAAACATAAACTCGGAAACGGACAGAATCATTCTACACGATAGAGGCCTAACATAAACATCCTTACAAAACTTTACTCTTCCTCGGTATTGAAGTGTATTGAAGCCCAGAATGTACGGAGAAATGACATTAACTGCAGCAATAACGATCTCCGAGGAACTGTTTATAGAAAGGACGTGAAAGGACTCTGGTAACGAAGCAATTTGTACAGCTAAGTCTGGGGCTAATTATATTGGGAGCTCAATCTAAGCCTGCGCATGCTTTGACTTGGCAATTACTTCTCCACGGCAAGAAAGCAGAACCCAATGTTCTAGTTAGGCGAGCACAATTAAAATATAAATAAATCACAGCCAACTTTTATTTGTTGCATTATTAAAAACAGCCCCTGCTGGTTTCGCTCACCAACCACAGACTCATGGCGGAGCCAAGGCAAACAGATTACTGCATACTCTGATATATTCACGGAAATGACGATTGATTATTACAGATGCACTGGGAACTATAGTTGCGGACAGCCTAACTCTGAACCAATAAAAGGTTAGGGTATTCCGCCCAGCCGACACTAATTAGTGACGCTTGGCTGCACTCAATGAAAACAAGTACTAGGAGCCTAATACCAAAAAGTCAGTTAAATTATTGTCAAAAATCATTAAAAACCACTATCATATTACGTTTTGTATTTGAACTTCGATTATTTTTAACTTCCCGCTATTGAAAATTTTCTAAAATCGGGAAGTTATTGGTTTCACCCCGTTTTTCGAAAATCGAGTATTCATCAGATCTCGACGTTTTGAGGTCCTAGGAATCTTCCCTGACCACTGCCGAGAGGGTGTCACCCTGTCTGTCTGTATGTGTGTGTGTGTGTGTGTGTGTGTATGTAAGTATATGACCCGCTTATAACTTTTGAACGGCTTAACCGATTGGATCCTACCAAACGGCGTTCTAAAGAGTTCCATCAAACTTAGATTTCCTGAAAATTTCAACTAATTCGGACCGGTAGGTTCTGAGAAATTTCAAAAAAACTAAGAAATAAAAAATTTTCAAATCAGGTTTTTTTGGAATAACTTTTAAACGGCTTTACCGATCAATTCCAAAATCTAATCAGCTTTTAACCTTGAAAAGCGACGTCGATCGCTACGAGTCCGGTCAAAATCGGTTAATTCGTTCGTCAGATATCGTGAACGAAAGAAAATAAAAAAAGTGTTTTTTCTCAATTTCTCCGAAATTTTTCATCAGAAAAATTTTTGTTGTCGATTCTTTTAATGGACTCGAAAAACTGCATCGATTGCCGCAAATCGCAAAAAAATCGGTTGATTCATTCGCGAGATATCGTGAACGAAAGAAAATAAAAGAAAAGTGTTTTTCCTCAATTTCTCCGAAGCTTTATATCTGAAAAATTTTTGTTGTTGATTCTTTCAATGGACTTAAAAAACTGCATCGATTGCCGCAAATCGCATAAAAATCGGTTGATTCATTCAAAAGTTATGGCAGTTCAAAATTTCCAAAATTAGTGTTTGTTGTAATTAAACTTAGCGGGAAGTTACATGGATGGCCTTTAGGGTCAACCTTTTTCCAAACTTTGACTAAATTTGATGAAAATCGGCCAATTTTGACCAACTTGTACCGCCAAACTAGTTTTTTCTTTTTTAAACTAACTTTGAATGAACAGTGGAACTTAAATAGAATTCATATAAAAACGTGAGCATATGGAGGGACAAAAAATACTCTACGTATGATTTTAATAATTTTGTATTTCATTACAAGCTTTAAACAGACTATCTATATTTCTTATTACCTCAATATTGTTTGTTTTTTTTAATAAAATTTGCCCTGGTTTAGTATCGTTATCTTATTTTTTATGTACTTCTCAAATTTTTGATAAAATTTCGGAAATTATGATTCGGGTAAAAAAGTTACTTAAGCTAGTGGGGAAGCTAAAAGGTGACTAATTAGGAAAACCGCTGCGGGCGTCGTATATTGCCGGTGAATGGCGAAGGCCTGTCCCAGGTAGACAGAGGGTCAGGAGACAGGTTACTTCATACAGACTATAGTACTTGAGTGCAGCCAAGCGTCACTAATTAGGGTCGGCTGGGCGGAAGACCCTAACCTTTTATTGGTTCAGAGTTAGGCTGTCCGCAACTATAAGTAGGCTGGTGGTGGTAGCGGTGACCTATACACAATGTAAGAGAGAGCTCGAAGTAGACACGCACCATCCCCAATATTGAAATTACGGCGTGCGTTGCAATGTCACCATTAATATTTAAACAACCAATAATCAAATTTTGTAACACCAGATGTTTGACTGATATTACAGTAAGCCTTTTTCGTTGATTTTTTTTTTGTTTGTGTTTGTTTTTACCTAATCTAAAGAAAACAGTTAGTTGTGAAGAGTAATTCTAAATTTGCCAAGTTGGTTGCTATGGTAATAAATGTAAATTATTTCAATACACGTGTTTTGGTTCAGTATAGGCCTAACCTAAAATTATGTATGCTTTTGATCCAAATCAGCTGTTTTATTAATAAACTAGCTGGCCCGACCCGCTTTGCACTGATAGACAAATCAAAGTTAAATGTAAATTAACAAAAAATATATTATATCAATAAATATATTACACTATGTATTTTTTACGGGGATTTTTAGTAACTTCGACCCCCTCCCAAACTTCCCCTAAAATTTAGATTTTTTTAAAAACTCTTTCTTAGCGAGCACCTAGGGCCCTAGAGGAAGCTACATAATAAATTTCATTCCAATCCGTTCAGTGTTTCTTTTTAGTAACTTTGACCCCCAAACCCCGTAAAATTTCGAATTTTTTAAAACCCTTTCTTAGCGAGTACCTAGGACCCTAGAGGAAGCTACACACCAAATTTCATTCCAATCCATTCGATGGTTTTTTTTAGTAACTTTAACCCCCCAAACCTCCCCTAAAATTTCCGAATTTTTTGAAAAACTTTCTTAGCGAGCACCTATGGCCCTAGGGGAAGCTACATACCAAATTTCATTCCAATCCGTTCGACTTTGACCAACCAACCAAACCCCCCTAAAATTTCGAATTTTAAGAAACCCTTTCTTAGCGAGCATCTATGGCCCTAGAGGAAGCTACATACCAAATTTCATTCCAATCCGTTCGGTAAATCGTGATTTAGTAAATTTGATCCCCCAAAACCCACTCTAAAATTTCGAATTTTCGGAAACCCTGTCTTAGTGCGTGTCTAGAGCCTATAAAGAGTATTAGTGCCAAATTTCATGTTTGTAGGCCTCGTGGTTTTGGAGAAACTGTGATGAGTCAATGGCATTTGGCTTTTATAAGTATAGATAAGGTAACCCCTGAGTGCTCCGCACGCCATCCCCGTTGGAAACGTCTGTACAAATGTTATGTTTTCTTTATAATAAAGGTGTAGGATTATTAATTACCCTTAAGATAAAATGGTAAATAACGTTAAATCTCCAAATACAATTATTCTTTATATTTTATAACAGCAGTTATAATAAAGGTTAAAAGAACCAGCAAGGCTTAGCTAGACTTTAATAAAAACCTTGAACCTAAAAGTTATAAATACAAATACTTGCTTCAAAGTTTAAAATCAGCTGTTAAGGGTCTGCTCCAGTAAACGAGAAAGCAACCAGAAACGAAATCGCTTCTCTCTATATCCCTATCTAAACAGTGCAATTTCTTGCAGCTGAACGCTTTGACATTGCCTCATTTCAAACCATTTTATAAGTCTATCTTTTGTAATTGAGAGTTGAAAAAAAAACCTGAATATTCTTTATAAAATTTCAGATCCGGCTTGCAAATTATTTATTATTGTGTTAGGAAAGAAATTCAAACTTTGTACTTACAAAATGTCAATTACATAACAAATCAAAAGCATTTAAAAAAAAGTAAATTGCAAAACGGATGCGTATTGTGACTGTGCTTAAAATGAGACCTTGCAAACAATTTCATGATACAAAATAAACGAAATAAATGGTTTGAAATTTAACACTGCTCTTATGGGATAAAAATCCAAGATGGCCACCACTACAGCAGACCCTTAATGGAAATATTTGAGCAAACAGTTAATTGATGTATCAACACTAAAGATATTTAATCATTATTTATTATGGCACTCCCTTTTCCGTACAATATTTGCTATAGATTGGGTTCTTTTTACTTCCAACAGAAGGCGTTCTTTACAAAAACCAAACCTAAAAGTTAGAAATACAAATAATTGTTTCAAAGTTTGAAATCAAGTGTTAATGGAAATATTACAGCAAACAGCTGATTAGTGTTATTATTATCAATAAACTTATTTAATGGCGCTCACATTTTTGTTAAATAGTTAGTATACTTTTTGTTGTTTTTATTTTCAATAGACGCTGCACTTTTTCAAAAACAGTACATAAAAACACGATTGTATTAAAATTAAAGTTTGTGTCAAAATTTCAAAGCAATCGGCGAAGAACTTTCGGAGATTATTGATATAAACGCACATTTATATTTTTATTTGTATAGATTATGATGTATCACAAGACTCCTACTGTATTTGAAAAAATAAACGGTATCAGTTAACTGACACAAGCTTTCTCCCAACTTACTGTAGTCAAAATAATATTGTTTTTAATCATTTTATTTTTTACTACTTTTTAGAACAAAACAAAAAAAATAATATTCTACCCACGTCAATCGTATAAAAAAATTATTGTCCCAGGCGGGATTCGATCGCGCGACCTTTGAATTACTGGCCGTGCTCGCTACCGTGGTGCTACCCCGTGCGGCCGCCGCCGCGATGCTAGATTGACAACACAAACTTGTTTATTTTTAAACATTTCCCCATAATTATAAAACGCCGAAGTTTTGATAAAAGCGGGTGGTGTCATTTTGTTTGGCATCTTAAGCACTATAAATACTGAAAATTTGATCAAAATCGTTAGAGCCGTTTTTGATAAATTTGCATTTTTGTCGTTTTTTATGGGTTTTTAGGAGTAAATTACCGTTAAAAATTAAAAATTCCAAAAAATGAAAAAAACGCCTGGAGATATTAGGGTTTAGTACCTACATATCAAATTTCATGAAAATCGGACCAATAGTGTCCTCTCTGGTCGTGTATACATACAGACAGACTGACAGACAGACACCACTCTAAAAACACTTTTTTGGGTTCAGGGAGCATCAAAACAAAAAATTCCACTAAAAATATTTTTGGGTTCAGGGAGCACCAACACAGATAATTGCACTAAACAATTTTTTGGGGTTCTGGGAGCACCAAAACAGATAATTCAACTGAAAATTCAAATTCGAACATTTTTACGAAAACAATACTTTCTCCATATACTACGTATAGGGTGGAGAAAGTAAAAAATTACATTCATGATGGTGGATTCCAAGATGGCGGAGAACATTTTCAATCACAAATTTCAATACATTTTATTTGCATTCATATACAGTACAGTAATTGTATTATGTTCTGAAGAATAACATCGCTTGTTTGCAAAATAGTTTGCCGTACTCGGACTTCCGGGACACCCGGTATAATAAATGTAAAATTTGTAACGTGTTCTAAGTACCAAGAACAGTGCATTACCGACCTTAGGTCTCCAATGCAAAAGCTCATCTTTCTTGTGGAAATTCATTAATAAGCTAGAAGTTAACTTGTTAGTCAATCATTCTACCCGATAGCATCTAAAGTACAAACTTAGTTTAGTATCGAGACAGAAAGAAGCTCCTGCATTAGTAAATACAATTAATGTAAAAGGGAACGGAAGTAGAGCTATACATAAATGAAAAGTAACAAGACAGTCATAAACCGAGATGGGACTGCCCCGTAAACAACGCCTTCCGAATGTACGTTACGCTGTGAAAACCTCTTTACTGACATTCAGCCGAGTTATGATCTTCCCCTTCGAACACTTACATTATTAAAGGCGGCGTGAATTTGATGGATCGCCGACCGAAAGTGCGACAAATTTACGAGAAATAAAAGCGATCTGGATCGATATCACGTGATCTTGGACAATACGTACTTACAACGTAAACAAAAGGCTGGTTACATTAGGCTCGGCAGGAGTGACGAATATTTGCGAGTTGACCACAGCTCTCCAAGTGGCAGAGCTGTACACTACTACTGAGTTTGTGTGCGTTTTATTCTTTCACTAGCTAATATTGGGAAGCTTCATAAAGGCGGAAACTAGAGAGTTGCAGACGTAACCATAACTGAAAACGTACTTAATTGCGCATGCCTGACAATGTATGTGAGTATGTGTTATTAACACAGAATATTGAATAGAATAGAAGCGGCATAGGGTAAGAGGATGTGAATCGACTCCCCACTCTCTAACCCCCACTCCTTTGCCCTCAATAACACACCCTTCCGCAGTTTAACACACTTAACCTACACGTTCCACGTTACATCAGAACTCACCACGTGTGTTTATGTTACTGCTTGTTTAGTCTTTGTTATTGAAGTTTCTTTTTTTGTGTTTTATTATTTTTTATGTTATAATGCCTTGTTGTGTGGCCTTTGGTTGCAGCGTGAGAGAAGCAGATAAAACGGTTAGCCCACCGATAACTTTTCATCAGTAAGTATCTATACTAATATTATAAAAAGGTAAAATTTATTTGTTTGTTTTTATGTAGGGGGTAATCTTTGGAACTACTGCACCGATTGAAAAAATAGTTTTATTAATAAAAAGCAGCACTATCTCTGAGTAAACACAGGCCAGAATTCATTTTGATAAAAGCCTTTTTTATTTCAATATTTGTAAATTTAGTCGGAAAAAATCGTAGGTTAGGCCTAGGCTGATGAATGATCACATGTATTTACATTTATTACCATAGCAACCAATTGAATAAAATAACAGGTAAAACATCTCATTCAAACTGTGAAGCAATTATTTAAATTTCTAATTTTTAGGTTAGGTTTTTATTAAAGTGTAGACCTGAGGCTTGCTGGTTCTTTTAACCTTTACTATAACTACTGTTATAAAATATACGAAATAATTTGATTTGAACATCATTATTTTACCATCTTAGCTTTGGGGTAATTATTAATATTATTATAAAGAGGTAATATTCTTTTGTTTATTTATGGAGGGGATAATCTCTGGAACTACTGAACCGATTGAAAAATAGTTTTACTAATAAAAAGCTACACTATTCTTGAGTAACATAGGCTAGAATTAATATTGATTTAAGGGTTAAAACAACCCCTAAAATAATAAAAATTAATAGTTATATTTTCCTTAAACAGTTACATTTATATTTTACAACATACATAAAAAAGTATCATAGATTGACTGATTGATATTTTGTCGCGTGCTGCTAAGGGGTGAAAATTTAGTAAAAATGTTGATTGTTATACTTTCCTTAACACTAGAGAATAAACCCTTAATAAATTAAGGAATTTAAAAATAAGAAATCACCATGTTACATCCTAATTAATATAAATAAGGCATATTAGAATATACTGGGGAAACGATTTACTTCTTCATCAGATCACTTTTTAGAACAAGAAGCTCCATTACTTTTAAAAAGCATAGTGGCATATTATTTTTAAATAAGGATATTTCATCACATAAATGAGATCAAAGATCAAATCCACAAAAATAAAATAAGGTTTAGAAACAACAAATTAGTATTGTTCCAAGGACAATAATTTTTTTATAATAATCTATACTTAAATACCTAAATAAAATATGTAATCAATTACAAATACAATAAATACAGTTATTTACATTTTTGCATTTTTGAATAAGAAAAAAATCGCAAACTTTGATTTTGAGTTGTCAAAGAACAAATTTAGTTAAAAAGAAATTAAATAAACGGTATCAGGAAACTGACACATACTTTCTCCCTCATTATAGAAACTTAATAAAAAAAATACTATTACCAATTTATTGTGATTTTTTTATTTTTAACAGTCATTTTCCCATAAAAATCCATAAAATAATGGAAAAATCAACTTTTTTCAAAAACGGCTCGAACGATTTTGATTAAAATTTTACAGTTTATAGTACTTTATGTCCCTAATAAACTGTAAAATTTTAATCAAAATCGTTAGAGCCGTTTTTGAGAAAAGTTAATTTTTCCGATATTTTATGGGTTTTTATGGGAAAATTACCCTTAAAAATAAAAAATTCACAAAAATGAAAAAAACGCCTGGAGATACCGTGGATTAGTACCTCCATACCAAATTTCATCAAAATCGGACGACTGGTTTAGGCTCTAGGTCTGATAACATCCACACAGACACACAGACACACATACAGACACACACACAGACATCACTCCGAAAACCACTTTTTTAGGTTCAGGGGGACCCAAAACGGATATTTCCACCAAAAACTCAAACTCGAAAATTTTGACGAATACAATACTTTCTCCATATACTATGGTATAGGGGGAGAAAGTAAAAACTAAATGATATACACATTCGGACTGTCCTAACCTTTAAAATGTCATCAACTAATATAAAACCGAGTGTACGTATATACGTTGCGTAACTATATAATATAACAGCTGATTTCACCCATAATCTTATCTTCTAAAGCGAGAGATAATTGTTTGTCTGCTAAATGGATCTGGAATCTCCGTCTAAGGATTTTTCATATTTTGATTTTATTTGGGGCTTTTGGCCACGAGAAATCGATTGGAAATGGTCACCAGTCTGGGAAAATTCGTTTTCTACGTCTTTTTATTAAATTAAAAAGTGAAATTTGTCCATTTTAAACAATACAAAGCACAGCTGATGCAAATGTTTTCAATGCCATTACAATAATCATCTGCTTTCTTTTAAACTGTATATTTTATTAGAGGTAAGCCTAATGTTATATCTATTTATAGTTACCATGGCAACGAATACTTCTGCTAAATAAACATAGGCCTACCCTTTATTTAGTTGTTTTATGTTATAGGCCTAACCTAAACGATGTTCACGGAAATTTGCAATAATAGTTATTGAAATCATAGCCCTGCTTATAATCGAGCTTTAGCTCGGTCTCCTGGTACTCTGTAATAAAAGCATAGATTAATTTTGGGGTTATGTTTATATCTTCAATCATTATAATTTCTTGTGAAGTTGATTTTTTTTTTAGAGATAGAATAAATGTATGCTGTAATACGTTATAAGATTTGCTTTGAGGTTATAAACTAAAAATATAAATATAACCTTTTATCGTCAATATATTCGTTTTTACAAATATAAAGAAGAGATACCTATTCGTTTAGCTTCGGAAACATTCGTACATCTTCGTATAACATATAAACATAATATATTCTATTATTAAATTCTTCACTGTAATATTAATAACTTATAAATCATTTAATCTATCAGGATGAAATAAAAAGCAATTAAAAGATAATAGTTTCACAATGCTTTAAATATATAATAACGTATACAATATAAAATTTTAACAAATAGGCCTAAAGTTTTAAAATCCTTAAAATTGTACACATTTATCGAGTTAAAAATTCCCGTCAACATAGTTAGATAAAGTCTGTTGTTTTTAAATAGTAGCCTATTTTTAAATGATTATTTTTGAATAGTATTTTTTTAAATGATGATTTTTGTATGTGTATCTAATTAATTAATGTATTTACCATTTTGTAGAAAAGTGTTACGTCATTTTTTCCATAATTCGCGAATGCACAAAATCTACGTTATTCAGTGTATAATGGCTTTAGCGTCAGGCTCAATAATTTATGGTACAAACATAATGTACAGTTTCTAGTAAATAAATCTGCAGTTTTAAATACAATCTTGGCAACAGCTAACGATCTTGGACAATTCTGTAACAGTCAAATACGCCGACAATGTATCACAGATAATGTTCCTTCATCTCTCGACTGGGGCGTAATTAGGTCATCTGCTATACGTCATATTTATAGTTACATCTGTCTAATCAAATGCACTGCCACTCCTCTTGCAACCTCGTTATTAACATAGCGTTAGTTTGTGTATGTTAACACGTTCACTGCTAAGGACGCACATGTGAGCTTGACACTGAACACTATGAGAAGCGGCCGAAGCACAGGGCATTGCACGCCAACCTCAATATTATGAGTATTTTCAATACACAGTGCATTGCGTGCTTCGCACGCAATACACAGTGCATTGCGTGCTTCGCACGCCAACCCCCATATTATGAGTATTTTCAATACACAGTGCATTGCGTGCTTTGCACATCAACCCCCATATTATGAGTATTTTCAATACACAGAGCATTGCGTGCTTCGCACGCCAACCCCCGTATTGGAAGTATTTTCAATACACCGTGCATTGCGTGCTTCGCACGCCAACCCCCGTATTGGAAGTATTTTCAATACACCGTGCATTGCGTGCTTCGCACGCCAACCCCCATATTATGAGTATTTTCAATACACAGTGCATTGCGTGCTTTGCACACCAACCCCCATATTATGAGTATTTTCAATACAAAGAGCATTGCGTGCTTTGCACGCCAACCCCCACATTATGAGTATTTGCAATACACAGTGCATTGCGTGCTTCGCTCGCCAACCCCCGTATTGGGTGTATTTTCAATACACAGTGCATTGCGTGCTTCGCACGCCAACCCCCATATTATGAGTATTTTCAATACACAGTGCATTGCGTGCTTTGCACATCAACCCCCATATTATGAGTATTTTCAATACACAGAGCATTGCGTGCTTCGCACGCCAACCCCCGTATTGGAAGTATTTTCAA
>JAGFPH010015639.1:0-20833 GCA_018207615.1 Philaenus spumarius | reverse complement strand
GGACAAAACAAAATAAAGGACACACAATTATTGACAAAGTCGTATTAAAAATAAAAGCGCTTAACTTTTTCAATCAACTAAATGGGCTTTTCATTTCCTCCGTACGCCATTGACGCTTTCCTTCGTTAAAAAGTCGCGGGCCGACCGGCAGACAAACACACTGAAAAAACGAACCAAGACCGAAAACAAAAACAGATGAAAAGACTCTTTGAAACATTTATTTCTGTTGTATTGTTCCGAATGACCGTCCGAAACTTTGAAATAATGCAGCACATTGAAAGCCTATTCACGGGGCGGATCATTAGTGGGAAATATTTCTGCTCTAATTGCTTTGCACTCATTAATCATATATTTTTACATTTTGACAACAGACTTTAGTTTTGTTTGTGTGGTACTAATGGCGCACGCGCACTGCGATTGTGTTATTAAACTAAGCTGATTTAGACGGTGGATTTATCAAACTTATGCGCGCTTTTATTCGGAAAGAGCAAATGTTTGCGTTTTGTGAACGTCTGGAAAGGCGCGTGTCATTATTTTAAAACGCCGGTATGCGAAGGCGAGATCATTAAAATCAACGGCCTTTTTTGGAATTTTGATTTGTCCAAACGTCTAGTCTTTCAAAATATAATGAAAACCTACAGTCTAGACTGAATTATTTAATGGGCAGAATTATTTACCATCATTTGCCGTGAAAATGTATACGTTTTGTATATTAATCTTTCTTTGGAAAGGAACCGATCTCACAATTAATTGCATTTACAGTTTCTTTCGTATTCACTGGAATACAAGCAAAAATTATTAATTTGTAAAAAGATACCTTTGGGCAATGTATATTTGGGTAAAACACCCTAATTGTAGGAACTTTATTGTATCAGCCCAGTATCGTAAAAAGGAGAAGTATTTTGTGAGGAGGCCCTATAGTTTGTAGGAGATTCTACCAGGGTGTCTGGGGTGGTATTGTAAAAGAGAAATGCGGAAAACTTTTAAATACTTATCAGATCAACATTTTAAAGCCTACTGGTGCTAGTTTTAAGATAAAATATCATAAACGATTTGTGATAGATATTATAGAGTTTACTGACACAAACACTAAACAAAAGGTGTTATTTTATATCACTAAAGTTGTTTAGATTATATCTTGTATAAAATAAGTTTGTAAGTTAGTAAAGGAAAGGAGTATGATAGTTAATATTTGTACACAAAATTGAACCAAACTTTATAAAGTTATGTAATACTTTCATTTTGTTGACAAAACTTTTAAAGAAATCCAACTAAAGGACTTTATAGTTTAAGAATAGTGTACTAACATTTAAGTTAATTACTAATAAACCTAAAATGTACAAAAAAGTGTGTACGTATTTTAGAGAAGACATGCTTAAAATGAATATAAACCACTGACATTTGTATATTTAAACGTGTTCATTGACAAACATTAATAACAATTAATAATTTTTAGTAGCAGCTAGATTACGGAACAAAATCTAACTTCCTGGGTTTCTTAGCAGAATCTCGTATGATCTTAAAAACACAAACTATGATATTTTATAGCTATTCAGTATTTTAAAACATGTAGATTTAAAAGTGTTTTTACAGTGATATTAACTTTCTTGTCAGGACTTTTATTTGTTTACTCCCCGAGGGGGAATTGATCCCCTATAGCCCCCCCCCTCCGTATTTACGCCACTGTATCATCCTCAGCTGGTTTAAACATTTTATACGTTTAGGCATGTGAAGTTTAAAAAAAAATGTTACTGCAAAACGGACTTTAACTGTTTATTCCTTCGGCGAATGAAATTAATTGTCAGTTATTTTTTCGAGTCAAACCATGGTGGTTTATAAAAGCTGTTTTTAATATATTAAACCGTGAATAAATAACAACAATGTATTGAATTTGGAAGTCTGTTCTTTATTTCGTCTCGTTATCCTGTAAAAATAACACTTTTGGGAATTTTATGCAAACCTAAATAATAAATAAAGCTTTCTAAAATTAAAAACCATTGAAATTGTTCCATATTATATTGCTGTATATATATTGTTGTATATATTATGTATATATATAGTTGCTGTATTAAAACTAACAAAAGGTTTTTCCTTTAGATATATTAGTAGGCTATAGACTGTACCACCTACTATGCTCACAAAGAAGTATAAAGCGCAGATTTTATCAGGCACATTTTCGTAAAGTTGTTACTTATGTAGCATAAACGTGAACTACTCGAAATCAATTTTGAAAAAATCAAAATGGCTGTAACTCAAAATTTTTAAATACTCCAAAATATTGTTGTGTGGCATATCGTTTGATAGCTTATTTAATTCTGAATCCAAAAAGAATAATAATTAATATTAAAACAAAAATAGTACATCAAAATGGGGCAAAATCGGAAAACACGATTTCGTTGTTTTTTGGCCGCCATTTTTAGTCGGTTGAAAATATGGACTTGCAAATTTCACCGTTGGTTTTTTCTTGAAGTTCTACATCGAAATGATGTATCACATGACCACCTTTTTATTTAAAAAAACAAAGTTAGGGCCTACATTCGAAATGGCGGATCCAAGATAGTGGAATTTTTTTTATAGCGTAATAAAATAGTATTTTTACATAAAGTAGGTTCCGCAATCACATCTATCTTCAAATTTTTCTTATATAAGAAATATTAAACTTACCCAGACTTAATTGACACCCTGTATGTAGTTAAAGGGGTTCTGACACCTTGAGTCTGTTGGTAACTTTAGTTCTAGAGCAGACTCGAGGTCACACAAATTGGACCACACACTACCTTCAGTCAGTTTAGTTGTAAGTTCGGACCAGACGAAGAATTGGATGTTAAGCTTTAATAAACGTATTCGAGTAAAACAATAGTTTAGCCATCTTATAAACCATCCTTACAACATCCGGAAGCTCGAACGATAGTGGAAGTACACATCTTATCAAGGAGGGCAAGCCATCTCCCGGGAACTGCAGCGTTAACCAACAGCGTTACTCGAGACATACAACTTGCAATAAAATAAAATCAGAACTAGTACGAGATTAACCTAGTGCCAACGGTATCGAACAGTCGTTTGTATATTTTAAGCGTGCAATGTCATAACGTTGTAAATAACATGTTAATATTACTAGTAAATTTAATTCATTTAGTGGCGCTCCAAGTAGAATGGTTGTGCAAGCGATAACGTTGTAAGCACCAGGGTGCAAAACTGGCGATGAATCAGCTAAAGTAGAGCAAGAGATAAACCATGGGAGAGCTGAAACAGCCACAAAGGCGAAAACCTCTCATATATAATATATTTTGATTTACAACAACAAATTTATTTACCTGAATTGACTCAAACAAAAATGTATTATGCTCAGCAACCAGCTGCAATCTAGGAATCCGTGATTCTATCAAAAATAAAAGATAAACATTTACCATTATCTTACTACTGAAGCTGACATTCGAAACTTGAGCTGACTTTGAGGAGATGCTGGAAAAAGAGACACCCTACTCTCGAAACAGTGGAAGCAACAGTGCTTGAGCCGGTAGCACATAAACAATAATAAATTCATAATTAGGATTTAAGAGATTGTTTATAAAGTTTAGGTGAATTGTTAGGCTTTAAATTTTAATATAGTATCCTAAATATTCATTGTGTGACTAATAATTTTTATTGGCATTTACAACTTTTGCACGTGCACAATTTTGGATTTTACAATGTTATGTCTCTTAACACAATTTCAAACATTTTTCGTGCATATCCTACTGGAGTGAAGTGTTTAAATTTGTTTATAATTCTGTGTACCAGTATTTAAATTGATAAATATGTTTGATATGCAGTAAATACACGTATTAAACAAAATAAAAAATATTCTTTGTCTCTCCTGAAATTTTTTTTGCACTTACAACGTTTGCACTTACTTCCATGCAACGCTTGGTCAGTTGACGCAACCCGCATGACAATAAACGTGATGTTCACTGTAAAGGTAGTAGCACGTCTATTCTCCCGAAAGACCTGTAATGCACGGTGAACGTGGAATCGAGTGTAGGTACGGACAAGTAAGTTCTTCGGTTGTGTCAAATTGATTCTCGACTGCTTACACACAGCTTCGATAATCTACGGCAACACACCAAACAGGCAAACGAGAATTTTTTAAAGAATTACCGTAATGAAAAATTTCATTAAAGTTTATCCATAATCATACAGGCTGCCTTTATTTCTCTTCGGCGCATCAGGAAAGGGAAACATGAAAGAGCCATGTTTTGAAAAGGCAGTACAATATCTTTCAAATAATATCAAAATTGAGAAAAACGAAAAACAAAATATTTGTTCACTCTGGCACTTCGAATAGAATCTCACCAATAAGGTGAGGTAACCTACAACTAAAACATCACAAGTGCGCAAGATGTTACTAGTATTCTTAAGACAACAATAGCTTGTTTTCTTGTTACAATAGCTTCAATACGGAAATCAACTAAAACATAAATCCAAAATATATTAAAAATTCGCATCACACAACTCTATTTCCTCTGTAAAAACGTGGTTTTACAAGTAAATTCCAACTTTTGTACACCCCCCCCCCCCTCCCCAACCAATGTAAACCCACTCAAGCGCAGAAATAAACAATGTTCCGGGATAAAACAAAAACACACATTTCAAGAATGATTTACGAATTTCATTCTGGTTTTGCAGTAAACAGATATTTCTCGGCGTTGGTATTGTTTCAATGAGGTTTGGGAACTGGGGGCGGGGGGCGGAAGGGTTGGGGGTGAATTTAATTTTGTTTGTCTCTTTGTTGTACTGGATGTGGTTTTCAGAACTTTGTTGGTTTCAACTCGACTTTTAAAATAGATTCTTTCGCAGAGTTACAGTCGACATTCTTTGTTAACAACGATCTGTTATTGTGTTAGTGATCTATTGTAATCTAGCTTTCATATATGGGCACTACAATACTAGAAACAAATATAGTAGAAAGCCAAAATTAAAAGTTTTAATTATGAAGGTGGGTCATTTTCAGAAAACTTTAGATGTATTTAATTTAATAGCGAATATACAATACACTTTTTCAATGTTTATAAATTATTACTGCTATTTTTTTATTATTTTGGTAGATCTGGTTAACAAAATGGGTTCTTAGCAATCTTTTATTTTTGGGCTCCGAACAAAACAAAAATATTAATTAATTGGACTGGTTGAATTTTACACATAGAGTATGATGTTACATAAGCATCAGTAATAAGAATAAAATATAGATTACTAATTGAAGCTTTAGAAATGTGCATTGTAGAAGAACGGATGGAGTATGATGGGACAATAGAAATAAAGTAATTCTAAGAAAAAATAATAATAATAACTACAAGAAAGAAGAATAAAATAAATTGTACATAGTACGAGGATAAAATACATACTGAAGGTCAGTTCAGAAAGGATGGTTGACGGTAAAAGATATAAAAGAATATATTAAATAACCCAAATAGAAAGAAAGAAGACATAGAGGCAAAAGAACAGTGAAAAAACTGTTGAAAGGAAAAACATAATCCTTATAGGTCAACTCGGTTTTCCATCAGCCGGTATACAGACAGGGTGTTCATTTTAACTAGGCCACCATTGCGATCTAAAAAAAGTACAAGATGTACAGCAAACTTTAAATGTTGGACTTCACCTACTTTTTAGTGACCATTAAAAATATGAATTTGAAAGTTCAAAAGTTTGCCGCCATTTTCCAATATAGCGGTCAACTTTCGAATTTCTTATAAAATACCCTGTATTTCAAGATGATTTTGGATTTTACAAGTTATTTTAAGGCTTTTTGTTTTTGATGTTTTTTTTTTTTTTTTTTTTTGATACGACTAACCATTTAAAAGTTAAAAACACCCTAACTGAGCGGGTGATATGGAAACGTATTTTGGTATGGACACGTTTTGAACCAATGAAAATGCTCTTAACAATAATAAACATTATTTAGACAAACAAATAACTTTTTTAATACAACAAATACGCTTTTTGTTTATTTTTTAAAACCATAATATGGACAAATTAAGTGATAAAACTACAAATTTGTCACACATGAAAAATTAGGTTGATTACACATGTGTAATCTGTTGATTCTAATTGTTGCAAATTGCTGTTTAACGAAAGCCCTCTGTTTATTAGGCTACAAGTTCTCATTTTTAAAGTACAGTTTTTAATGTTTTTATATTCTAAATGGTGGCCAACTACAGAATTTGTTATGAAGCACCCTATGTTTTATGATGATTTAGAATTTAACTGAATTCTGGATTCTGAATCAGCTGATATTGAAAATCTGTTACCAAGTTCATTTTTCTTGTGTAACAAAATTTGTAATTACAAATTTGTAATTTTGTCACTTAATTCCTCTGTATTATGGTTTTAAAGAAATAACCAAAACCATACACTTGTTGATTTTAAAAAGTTATTTGTTTGTCTAAAAAAATGCTTTATTAAGAGCATTTTCATTGGTTCAAAACGTTTCTATACCAAAATATCATACTCTCAGTTAATTTGTTTTAAGCTTCATCCCCCTCCCTCTAACGTTTAAACGGTTAGGCGTATAAAACAAACACCAAGAACAAAAAAAGTCTTAAAATAAATTTTAAAATCCAAAGTCATCGTAAAATACAGGCTGTTTCATAAGAAATTCGAAAGTTGTCTGCCGTATTAAAAAATTGCGACAAATTTTTGAAAATTCAAATTCATATTTTTAATTTTCACTAAAAAGTAAATGTAAGTCCCCTATTTAAAGTTTGCTGTACATCTTGTACTTTTGGAGATCCCAATGGTGATCCAGTTAAAACGGACACCCTGTATCTGATAACACATCTACTTATAGAAAGCTAGACAGGTTCACTGATTCATTGACATTAACTATGAGGCACTTCCCGTAATCGTACCCCACTCGACCTCATACTTGAGTTAAAGCTCTCAAGGAGAAACTTTAAGAAAAATCGCCAAAAGTTAACATTTTAAATTTTGAAAGCACCTTTTGGGAGGGAAAGATTTTTTCAATTTTTCCACTTTGAGCGGGTTTTGTAAGAAAACGGTAAGAGATAGCAAAAAACCGTTAAATGAAAAAATTGTAAAAATTTAATTTTAAACTAACGATTTTCCATCAGATTTAAGATCCGATCATCCTTTTAGCCACTATTTATCCGAGAAGGGAGGCTCTGACCAACATCTTTCTACTTATATAAAGCTAGGAAGGTTCACTGATTCATTCACTGACATAAACTATGAGGCACTTCCCATAACCGTACCCCCCTCGAACTCATACTTGAATTAAAGCTACCGATGAGAAACCTTTAGAAAAATTACAAAAAGTTAACATTTTTGAGTTTTGAAGGCACTTTTCGGGCGGGAAAAGTTAAATTTTTTAAATGTTTTCACTTTGAGCGCGTTTTGTAAGAAAACGGTAAGAGATAGCAAAAAATGTTAAACACAAAAGTTGTAGAAAATTAAATTTCAAACTAACGAGTTTCAGTCAAATTTAAGATCCGATCATCCCATTAGCCGCTATTCACCCGAGAAGGTGCTCCGGCACAGACCCTTCAAATTTCCCATGTTAATCTAATGGAGATAGTGTTTTATGAGTTTGAATCAGCTGCCAAATAAAACAGCTGATTTATGCTCGGTCACCCATGTACAAAATAACCAAAGATTAACGAGATCCTTTAGCGAATTTTCCAACTGCGAGCGAAGCTTCCAGGGCAGAGCCCCTAGTATATTATTTATATAACCAGAACAAACAAATATTTTTATTTAACCTTTACAGTAGAGTGCCAAAGTTTAGAATAATAACATTTTTTTAAATCTGCTTCTGTTGTAGATTAATCTAAGCTAAGCAAATTTTAGGTAAGCTTAATTCAAAAACTACTACTTATTTTTCAAAACATTAGTGTCACTTTTGATCAACACTGCAAAGCATAATATTAACTTAAGCTTAATTAAATTGTAAATAATTTTATTTTAAATTTAAAGCACTTATTTTACTCCTGTTTCTTTGTATTTAAATACAAATATACGAACTCAAAGTTCATGATAGTTCAACCAAAAGGTATGAGACGATGCCATCCTGACGAATTTGTAATCATGTTATGTTTTCTTTATAATAAAGGTGTAGGATTAATAATAACCCCAAAGCTAAGATGTAAATAATGTTAAATGATCAATCAAATTATTTCGTATATTTTATAACAGCAGTTATGATAAGGGTTTAAAGCACCAGCAAGGCTCAGGTCTACACTTAATAAAACCCTAACCTTAAAGTTAGAAATACAAATAATTGCATCAAAGTTTGAAATCAGCTGTTAATGGAAATATTACAGCAAACAGTTGTTTTACCTTTTACTTTATTCAATTTGTTACTAAGGTAGTAAATGTAAATACATCTGTTGGTTCATCAGTCTAGGCCTAACCTAAGAATTTGTTCCGACTAAATTTACAAATATTGAAATAAAAAATGTTTTTATCAAAATGAATTATCGCCAATGTTACCCAGAGATAGTGTAGCTTTTTATTGGTAAAACAATTTTTTCAATCGATTCAGTAGTTCCATAGATTACCCCCTTCATACAAACAAACAAATTTTACCTCTTTATATTAGTATTGATTCGAAAAATTAATCCTAAATTGGATAAATTTAACCTACGCAAGCCACATTTAAAACTCCACAGTAACTACCTAAACAATTTATTGATAGGTTAGACTTGTTTATTTATGTTGACAGAATCTGCTGTTGTGTTATGGTAAAGTTTGAAAGTAACAGGTTTGCCAGAATAACAAATTCGTGGAGAAAAAACATGATTAGTCTATATGCCCTTTAAGTAATATTACTTTTCTTCAAAAACAATTACAATGAACGTAAATCACATGTTTTTCTTATTAGAACTTAACTTCAGCAAATAAGAAATATTATATCAAATAGGTCTAGCCAAAACCGACACTTTCTTAAAACCACCAGCTCAATCCATACGCAAGACTCCAAAACAGCCGCTCAAATATGTCGTTAAAAATAAATTGAATACATCCTCGAGAAACACGCGATCCATCAAGTGCTTACATCTAGTTTGCTTGTGATCTGGTGAGAACATATGTTTCAAGTTCCAGCTCTTGACATGATTACCGCGTTTCATCATATCAGCTGATGAATAAGGCGCTAAAAACAGCTGATAAATCAAGCGGGACAGCTGAGCTATTCGATGCACGCACAGCGCATGCCCGCACGGGCAATTGCTGCTTTTCGCATATCTTAAATGGTTCTTGTTTCTTTGACGTAGTAGACATCGTCGGAATGTTTCGGAGATAAAAAACAGACCGGCATTTTCGGCCTCCGTTGATTTTGTTTTCGTAATAAGGAATTAATTGTTCGTACAAGTAAGCAGTTGGGTTGATTTTATGATTTAAAACGACTTGAAAACCTCGTTTCTACAGCGTAAGAATGGCTTTAGGTGTTTGATTACTAAATAGGAATTGTAAAACAGTAATTATAAATTGTTGCACAGAATGTTACAATAATTAGATATTTGAACGGCTTAATATTTCATCGGCTTAAATTGCTTTCTATGTCTGAACTTTCATTACATGTATTTGCCTCCTTTACTGCTAATTTAAACAATGGCTGACTCATTTAGATAAATTGCATTCATGCTACACTAAAAGTGTTATAATTTTACATAGGGGTATTATATATCATTGTATTATTTACTAGCTGATCCGTACGGCGTTGCCCGTGGTGGTTGGTATTTTCAGTCTTTGTAACGTAATTTTATTCTTTTTAAGTGTTCAGTCAGTGAGTGGTACTGGACTTATATTTATATATTTACAGATCTTAAATAATAAAAGCATTATTGTCATAATAATAAAATATCTGAAATTATGATTTTAGTAAATTTGATCCCCCCAAACCCCTCCTAAAATTTCGAAATTTTTCATACCCTTTCTTAGTGAGCACTTATGGTTTTAGAGGAAGCTACATACTAAATTTCATTCCAATCCGTTCGGTAGTTTTGAAGAAATCGTGATTTAATAACTTTTATTCCCCTAAACCCCCTCTAAAATGTCGATTTTTTTAAAACCCTTTCTTAGCGAGCGCCTATGGCCCTAGAGGAAGCTACATACCAAATTTAATTCCAAACTGTTCGGTAATTTTGGAGAAAACGTGGTTTAATAATTTTTACCCCCCAAACGCCCCTAAAATTTCCAATTTTTTAAAACCCTTTTTTAGTGAACACTTATTTCAACAGAGGAAGCTACATACCAAATTGCATTCCAATCCGTTTGTTAGTTTTGAAGAAATCGTGATTTAATAACTTTGATCCCCCCAAACCTCCAACCATTAAGATTTCGAATTTCTTCAAACCCTTTCTTAGTGAGCACCTATGGCCCTAGAGGAAGCTACATACCAAATTTCATTCCAATCCGTTCCGTAGTTTTGAAGAAATCGTTTTTTATTAACTTTGATCCCAACAAACCCCCTATGATTTCTAATTTCTTCAAACCCTTTCTTAGTGAGCCCCTATGACCCTAGAGGAAGCTACATACCAAATTTAATTTCAATCTGTTCGGTAGTTTTTGAGAAATCGTGATGAGTGAGTCAGTGAGTGCGTTTGTGAGTGAGTGGTATTTCGCTTTTATATAATACTAGGGGAGACCCCTGCGTGCTCCGCACGCCAACCCCCAATGGAACCTTCTAAAAACCTATGTTATGTTTAATTATAATAAAGGTGTAGTATTAATAATAACCTCAAAACTAAGATGGTAAATAATGTTATATATTCAAACCAAATTATTTCTTATATTTTATAACAGCAGTTAATAATGGTTAAAAGAACCAGCAAGGCTCAGGTCTACACTTTAAAACTCTAACCTAAAAGGTGCAAGTACAAAAATAATTGCTTCAAATTTTGAAATCAGCTGTCAATGGAAATATTGAAGCAGCTATGTTATCTGTTATTTTATTAAATTGGTTGCTATGGTAATAAATGTAAATACATGTGTTGATTTATCATTCTAGTCATAACCTAAGATTTTTTTCCGACTAAATTTACAAATATATTAAAATAAAAAAAGGTTTTTACCGAAATGAATTATAGCCTATGTTACTCAGGGATAGTGTAGCTTTTTATTAGTAAAACTATTTTTTCAATCGGTTCAGTAGAGCCAGAGATTACCCCCTACATACAAACAAACAAACAAACAAACAAATTTTACCTCTTTATAATATTAGTATAGATATAGATTTCACTTTGACCATCAAATTTAATAGTTTGTGCATTAAATATGAGCTCACATACACACATTTCTTGTGCCAATACAATTTGTGTAAAATAATAGTATAAAGTAAAATAAAATAAATGAAAAAACTAAATTTAAACATGCTTTCCTAATCATGAATAACATAAATAGACTCGAACTAAAACATAACCCACAAATAAAATGTATTCTTCCTCGAGACTTGATAGCTGGCAATCTTTTTACTTTTCACAAAACAAAAACACCCAAAAAGCATGGGGCGTGATGTTTTCCGAATTTTGCAATAGTACTGGGAGTATTTGCAATACACAAAACATTGTGTGTTTTGTTAGAGTAAAGTATTTTTGTTGGACCTTCATACTTTTCTTATGTAACAGATGAAATCAAGCTCACAAGAGAGTAAGGCTGTAACCTACTGCATCCATGTGTATTGTACGTTGTAGTTTAATCAAGTAAATCTAAATATCAGTATGCATGCAATGCACAATGATGTAAATTAAAATATGTTGCTGGATCCTCTGTTGTGTTGTCTATTTTATAATTTAATTTGCACTTTTTAAACCTAGTATTAATGTTTACTACTAAATTTCGGGATTTAGGGGAGGGGTTTGACGTCCTACCCCCCCCCCCCCCCTCTCTGGCTAGACTGAATGAATGAGTCATAATCAACTATGATAGCCTTAATACCTAGAAGTGCACTAAGAAATGATTTGGCAAAATGTTGATTTTAAGGGTTGAAAATGGTCGAAATACCAGGGTTCACTTCCAGCCCTATAAAAGATAATTTAGCGCGATAAATTATTATTATTTATTAATAATAAAGTTTATTGAAATATTATCCTCTTAAGAAAACTACTTATTAAAATAAAGTCAGATGACTGTTTATAAATGTTAATCATTGCAGTATTAACTGAAATGGTATTAATTAGAACAATTTAAAAAGAAAAATCCGTAGCCATTTTGAAATGGTTAAGAGGAAAATTTGAATTTATAAAGCATATCAGAGCAGTGGATGTTATCTTATATACTAATTGTATTCGATTTTGTTTAACTATGGTTTTAGGCTTATTTTAGATGTTGTAGACAATTACCAGGAAATTGTTTTTTCAATTTTTTGTCGATAACTAGGATATTACTTTCACCAACAGAAACAAAAGAAAAAAATATTTTGTCCGCTGTTCAGAATTAAAAATATTTCGTTCCGTGTACATTTTTTGTGAAATTAACAGTTTTCAAGATATTCCACGTTAAAACGGTGTAACCGCCGCCATTTTGAAACTTATACGTATAAATTCTTCGTATTTGGCACATTTGTAAATCGCAATATACAATACGTTTGTACTAAGTTTGAACTCAATTATGTCGGGAGTTATAGTGAGTTTTTGTGAAAAAACAAAAATGCGGATAACGACTAAACTGAGCCGAATTCGGAAAAAACATTACTGAAAATGTTTCATTTATTTCAATGTGTACAACCGATCGTGTACAGCCCGCAAAGGTTTTGAGTGACACCCTGTCGCACAAAATTAGTAAAGGTAAAAAATATTTAGAAAGGAAAGTTTCCAATTTCCAACAGCCTTTGAATACGTTCTTAGATCTCGTCACAAAATTAGGCTGAACATTTCACCCCAAACATCGGTTGAGGGGGAAAACATTACGTGCCGCAAACTACTAGAGCGTAAAATGACACAATCTAGGCTTCAGAGTAAATCCTCTTCTTTTATTCGCAAATCAACTTAACAAGAAGAGAGTTTTAAAGTGGAATGTTGGTAACACGTACTCTGGCTGCTTCTCTAATCACAGACTGGGACGAACGTAAATATACAAGTGCCCATATTTCCTAACCTCAATGTGCATTCGACGAAGTAAATAATTTGTCTCCATCTTCTGGCTTGTCTAACAATTAAAAATAATTCGAACACGCGGCTGAACCGCTGACACTATTTGAGCGAAAGATGGCGTATAAAATTTAATGAAACCAAAGGCCAACTTGTAAACCTTTACATTGAGAAAGCCAACATGTTCAACAGTTGATTAATACCACAGATCACGGAAGTAAAATAATTCGACCACGCAGCTGAACCGCTGACGTGAGTTGAGCGAATTTCCAAACTAAGTTTAATTGTTTTAGAGTTTCAACCAACTATTTGGGAAATTGGTCCAATCAAGGAGGCACTAAATAGCTGCCTGCTTGTAGGAAATGTGTTAGTAGAATTTGTTTGACCTTGCGGCCACGGATTACGGACTGATTTGCTTCGCTCACAGACGACAAACTCACTTTGCGAGTTTGCATTCCAGATCATCAGCTGCCCCACGTCGATTTGAACCGTATACGTTTAAGGTACTTTACGTTCTGATCGATTTTGCCCTCATATGGGCTATAAGTTGTATAACAGAACAAAATGTGCGTGATAATCAACTATATTTGCTTTTTTTTTTGGTAAAACTCCAAAATTGTAATTCTAGTAAAAAATCTCAGAAAAATGTCTTTGGGTCAAAAACGTGCTTCCGTTTGTTTAATTTTTTTGCTAGCGAACTCGGCCAAGCGACTTAGTGTTCTGGGAACCATGATCGGCGCTCATTGACCTCGTAGGTCTTGTCATAAGAGTCACTGCAACAGCTCATCTTTCCTATGAAAATTCGCCAAACTATTTTTTCTTTACAAAAAAAAAAAAAAAAAAACTACAAGTTGGTCAAAATTGGCCGATTGACATCAAATTTATTATAAAAATAATCGAAATTTAAATACAAAACGTAATATGATAATGGTTTTTAATAATTTTGGACAATAATTTAACTGACTTTTGGTATTAGGCACCTAGTACTTGTTTTCATTGAGTGCAGCCAAGCGTCACTAATTAGGGTCGGCTGGGCGGAAGACCCTAACCTTTTCCTCGTTCAGAGTTAGGCTGTCCGCAACTATAGTAAGTAAATTTACGAAAGTGTTTCTATTAATTACTAAACTCAATTTTGTTTCTGTTTGTTCTAGGTAGGTGAATTTCCGGAGACTACTTCTGTGACTATCCGCAAAACTTTTACCAAAATTGTATAAAAGAATGTAGAGAGGCTGATGTATAAAAACGATCCAAAATTACAAGAGAGGAACCAAACCGGAGGTAAAAGTATTTTTAAATGTCATCAGATGATTTATGTTTCTTGTGTAAGATGAAAAGGAAATGTGAGTTGGTAAGTTCAATATTTATACGTTTTGAAATAAAAGTTTAGCAAAATCATTTCTTAAGGGTCTACTGCAGTAAACGAGAAAGCAACCGGAAACGCAACCGCTTCTCACTGTGTCTCTATCTAAACAGTGCAATTTCTTGCGGCTTAACGCTTTGACATTGCCTCATTTCAAACCATTTTATAAGTATATCTTTTGTAAGTGAGTGTTGGAAAAAAACTGAATATTCTTTTTAAAATTTCGGATAAGGCTTACAAATTATTTTTCATTATGAATTTTTTATTGTGTTAGGAAAAAAATTCAAACTTTGTACTTACAAAATGTCAATTACATAACAAATCAAAAGCATTTAAAAAAAATTTAAATTGCAAGTCTGATGCGTATTGTGACTGTGCTTAAAATGAGACCTTGCAAACAATTTTAAGATAAAAATTAAACGAAATAAATGGTTTGAAATTTAACATTGCTCTTATGGGATAAAAATCCAAGATGGCCGCCACTACAGCAGACCCTTAATGTGCGTCTATGACCCCATAAAAATATACCTTTCTATTTTTGTTTATGCAACTGAAGTAGTTTTTGCTCTACTTTATTCTATGCCAGTTATTCAGTCAGGACAAAGACGCTTATATATATAGATTTCTTTCTCCTTTTTTGTATCTTACAACATATATACATCTTCCCCACACTCAGTCGTTTTAGCAACTTACGGTTACAGCGTGTATGAAGTAAATGTCGAACGTAAAATGCGTGTTTTTGACATTAAGGTGAAGAATCTCGTCTCTCCGTAAATATTCGTCAAATTTGCCAGCATAGTTATTATATTTCTTATTATTTTGTATAAACCTAACGGTAATTATACAATTTTTTAATCTATATAATATATAAAAGTGAAATACCACTCACTCACTCACTCACTCACTGACTCACTCATCACGAATTCTCAAAAACTACCGAACGGATTGAAATGAAATTTGGTATGTAGCTTCCTCTAAGGCCATAGGTGCTCACTAAGAAAGGGTTTGAAAAAATTCGAAATTTTATGGGGTGTTTGGAGGGTCAAAGTTATTAAATCACGATTTCTTCAAAACTACCGAACGGATTGGAATGAAATTTAGTATGTAGCTTCCTCTAGGGCCATAAGTGTTCACTAAAAAAGGGTTTTAAAAAATTGGAAATTTTAGGGGGATTTTGGGGGGTAAAAACTATTAAATCACGATTTCTTCAAAACTACCGAATGGATTGGAATGGAATTTGGTATGTAGCTTCCTCTAGGGCAATAGGTGCTCACTAAGTAAAAGTTTGAAAAAATTCGAAATTTTATGGGGTGTTTAGAGGGTCAAAGTTATTAAATCACGATTTCTTCAAAACTACCGAACGGATTGGAATGAAATTTAGTATGTAGCTTCCTCTAGGGCCATAAGTGTACACTAAAAAAGGGTTTTAAAAATTGGAAATTTTAGGGAGGTTTGGGTGGTAAAAATTACTAAATCACGATTTCTCCAAAATTACGGAACAGATTGGAATGAAATTTGGTATGTAGCTTCCTCTATGGCCATAAGCGCTCGCTAAGAAATTGTTTTAAAAAATTCGAAATTTTAGGATGGTTTGGGGATCAAAATTATTAAATCACGATTTCTTCAAAACTACTGAACGGATTGGAATGAAATTTGGTATGTAGCTTTCTCTAGGACCATAGGTGCTCACTAAGAAAGGGTATGAAAAAATTAGAAATTTTAGGGTGAGTTTGGGGGATCAAAGTTATTAAATCACGATTTCTTCAAAACTACCGAACAGATTGGAATGAAATTTAGTATGTAGCTTCCTCTAGGGCCATAAGTGTTCACAAAAAAAGGGTTCTAAAAATTGGAAATTTTAGGGAAGTTTGGGGGGTAAAAATTACTAAATCACGATTTTTCCAAAACTATCGAACGGATTGGAAAGACATTTGGTATGTAGCTTCCTCTAGGGCTACATAGGCGCTCGCTAAGAAAGGGTTTTAAAAAATTCGAAATTTTAGGGGGGTTTGGGGGATCAAAGTTATTAAATCACGATTTCTTCAAAACTACCGAACGGATTTGAATGAAATTTGGTATGTAGCTTCCTCTAGGACCATAGGTGCTCACTAAGAAAGGGTATGACAAATTTAGACATTTAGGAGGGGTTTGGGGGGATCAAATTTACTAAAATCATAATTTCAGATCTTTTATTATTATGACAATAGTGCTTTTATTATTTAAGATCTATATATAAAACAGCCAAATACCACTCACTCACTGAACACTTAAAAAGAATACAATTAGCCTACGTTAAAAAGACTGAAAATACCCACCACCACGGGCAACGCCGTACGGGTCAGCTAGTATTTTTATAAAAATTAACTGAAATATTTAAGTAAACCATACAAGAGGCTTTGTACATACAGTATATACTGACTGACATAGGATCAAAGTAAAGCAAAAACTGCTTAGATAAAAATACGTAAATTTAAATTTATATTCGTATAGGGTCATAGACGACAACTAAGAAAGGATTATGCAAAATATTTATCTCAAAGCGTAAATATTGTGAAAATTCGGATAAAACAGCTGTTCGGATCAAAAGCCTAGTAACACATGATAGAATAAACTTTGAACACAAAATCTCACAACTAATACGTGTATTAACTCAAATGCGTTTCAACGACAAATTCGCCATCATCAGTGATACGCGAGCTACAATAGTCAAACTATAACTACAGATATCGGCGTGAATCCTGACACTTGACCTTGCTCTGGCGTGATGGGCCGGGAGTGTGGGGAAACTACGTAAGTGGAGAAAAAACATTTTCCCACACCGTTTTCTGATGTGACTCTTCCTTCAAACAAACTAGTGGATGTTTACCCCGTCCTCGAACAGTACCAGATACTGGATATTCATTCAGTGCTGAGTCTTACTTGTATAAAATTGGAACTGGTGTGTCTACCCGCCAGGAGTACTGATTATTTTTAGTCAGGTTAGTACAGATATCGCCAATTAGGATGAAGCGCGAAGAGAGGGGTGTGTGCAAGTCTCCTACGCCGGCTCCCACCACATTTCCCCTCTCGCGGCGGAGTACAGTCAGAGCCGCCTGCGCTACCTAATTCATGTCTGCTATGTAGTCGTATTGATTGTATATCAACACTTTTTGGTGGTGACTGTACTTAAGACTCACAGTCGAGTAGGAGAGGGTAAGACGTTACAGCGCATGCTCAAGTGACGCTTCACGCTACTTGGCACTATCTGTAGAGGTTTGCTCAAGTGCCAGCTTACGCGCCGGTATCTGTATCTCACGTTTGTTTACATTCATTACCATAGCAACCAACTTAGCAAATTTAAAATCACTTTATTATTATTCACAACCAACAACTTTTTCAGGTTAGATTGACAAACTAAAAGCAAACACAAACAAAAATCTACGAAAAATGCTTACTGTATTATAATTCAATTCAAACATCTGTTGTTACATATAAATAAAACAGCTGGTTTGGATTATAAACTTTAAACATTTTAGGTTGGGTCTGCAATGAACCAAAACATGTTTATTTGCAACCAATCTGACAAATTTAGAATCAGGTAATTACTCTTCACAACTAACAGTTTTTTTTAGATTAATTAAAAGCAAACAAAAGGCTTACTGTATTATAAGTCAAACATCTGGTGATACATATTATATTACTTTCTTTAATTGGTAATATGAAAATTTGTTTGAAATATTGGTTATTCATTGTTTAAATATTAATGATGAAATTATAACTCATACCACAATTCAAGGTGATGGTCGTGTCTATATCGATCTCTCTCTTACATTAGCTATGTATTGGTCCAGTCAACCGTAATTCCCGTGTAAATATCAGAGTATGCAATAATCACTTTGCATTGGCTTCGTCATGGGTCACCGCCGGAAGCATATTAAGTATCATGTCATAAGTATTTTTGTTATCAGCTCATTCAGCATTTCAGCAGTTCAACAGCTGATTAACAGCTGATTACCACTCAACTAATAGAGCAATCATATAGATTATAAAGTCTATTGCAACCTCTACAACTTGTGTTACGATAGTAACTCAATTATACAAAGTGTTCTATTTTTAGCGAATTTCCACAAGAAAAATGAGCTATTGCAGTGGCCCTTATGGTAAGACCCAAGGTCGGGAGTAGCAAATGAGCATCGATCAAGGTCCCCAGAACACGTTTTTCGGGTGTCATTTTAAAAATCTTATGTATGTATTCGCACTCTAGCGGCCGCACTTTAAGTCCGATTTGGTCCAAATTTGGTGCACACATTGGTTGTCTTCGTCGCTCGGACTGGTTCGTTAGCCACAAAAATCCAACAACCGGAAGCACGTTTTTCGACCGGAAGTAAGTATTTTTTTAGATTTTTCCTACGAGAATAAATGTTTTTTTTAGATATTTCTACAAATAAAAATGTAGGATGTTATTCTGCAAATTTAGTTTTTTTTACGCGACCTTATACCTAGCTTGGTTTCCCCAAAATCGAACAAAACGTAAAATACCATAAAGGTACCCGGTTCAAAGCCATGCGGTAGGTTTTACCGTGGGGTTGGCGTGCGAAGCACGCAATGCATTGTGTATTGAAGATACTCCCAATATGCGGAATTGCGTGCGAAGCACGCAATGCTTTGTGTGTTGAAGATACTCCTAATATGCGGAATGGCGTGCGAAGCATTTTGCAGCTATTCATCATCGTCATGAACAGACCTATTACCCAAATTGTTGGTTGAAACCCTAAAACATAGGCCTATAAACTTAATTTTGGAAATTTGCTCAACTCACGTCAGCGGCTCAGCTGCGTGGTCGAATTATTGTTTATGAAAATGTAATTTTAAAATAAAATTGTTTTTAAATCTGTACAAATTGTTAATCGCTACACACAAAAACGTACGAATTTAACCGAACCGTCAGATGTCCCGAAGGTTCCAGCAAAATAATGTTAACATCAACAATTCATGAACTATTCCATAACCCATGATTATGAGTACCAGTGTAAGGTAGTGAAAGCTCCGAGAACAGTTTTACCAACCTCCGCCTGAATAAAACTAAATTTTTCTTCACTTTTCACACAAGTTACGATGCGCTACAGTTTGTCTGTAAAGCACCACTACTTTTTTTCAAAACTAGCAGCTTCGCTCACAGACATGATTAAATGAATGGAAAACTAATGCAAACGTGCGTATGTGTGAAAAAGTATCACTAGCAATAATTGATATAATCTTGAATTCAGAGAACAGAATCAATCATCGTTGATAGTAAATCAAATGCTAACTTAAAATACTGTATACGTTTAGGCCCGCCACCCTGAAACGGAATAACATAAATCCTTATTTCAAAGATTTTAAAATTATTTATCACTCAATCCGTGTTTATATTTTAACTAGCATTGGTACCCGTGGGTTTTCTCTATAAATAAATGAATGAAATGAATATCGGAAAATACTGATAATTCATTGGCCTAAACCCGTATAGTGGTTTCGTCTCATCAATCTGATTACCATTTGGGTTTACATTCATGATCAGCTATGAGGCAGTAAGAGCGAAAACCACGAGCCGCCCATTTCACGTCTATGAGTGGATTTTACCTAAAATAAGGAGCAAATAATCGAAATGCAAAATTTGTTTTCCCTCCTATATAAAATATCATAGTAAAAGAGTTTAGGTATCTACCTTTAAAGATCGTTTCCGGTTACTAGAACATCCTGAAACGTTCTCGAAATACTTTTTATGGTCCAGATCAGTCAGAAACATTCTAAAATATTCTCAAAGATTCTATAACATTTTTGAAGATTCTACAACATTCTCGAACATTCTCGAAGATTCTATAACATTCTGGAACATTCTCGAAGGTTCTATAACATTCTGGAACATTCCCGAAGATTCTATAACAGTCTGGAACATTCTTGAATTTTCTATTACATTCTGGAACATTCTTGAAAATTCTATAACATTCTGGAATATGTTTGAAGGTTATATAACATTCTGGAACAGTCTTGAATATTCTATAATATTCTGGAAAATTCTCGAAGATTATATAACATTCTGGAACATTCTTGAAGATTCTATAACATTCTGGAACATTCTCGAAGATTCTATATCATTCGGGAACATTCTAGAAGATTCTATAACATTCGGGAACATTCTCGAAGATTCTATGACATTCTGGAATATGTTTTAACACTCTCTGAAATTCTATAACAGCCTGGAACATCCTCGAAGATTCTATAACGTTTTGGATTATTCTCGAAGATTCTATAACATTCTGGAACATTTTTGAAAATTCTCGGAGATTCTTTAACAGTCTGGAACATTCTCGAAGATTCTATAACAGTCTGGAACATTTTTGAAAATTCTCTGAGATTCTATAAGAGTCTGGAA
>JAGFPH010015638.1:0-20836 GCA_018207615.1 Philaenus spumarius | reverse complement strand
TGCAGTTAAAATTAAATAACAATGTTTACTTCCCTTTACAATTATGGCAATTGGAATCGATGGAATCAAATCGAGAATCGGGAATCGATTTCTTGGAATCAGAATCGGAATTGATAAATTTGAGAATCGACCCATCCCTAAAAGTAATATTAGAGAAGGTTCTGTTAAATGTATTCAGATCCGATGTTGGAAATTTTTTCTAAATAACACAACACATTTTATAATATTCATGTTAGTTTACTGTAACTTAGTTTCTACACTAAAGATACACCTTTTTAAATGTTATATATATATATAAACATCCAGATTATGAAGCAAATGATTACTGTTTGTTTCTAGAGTGAAATGATTATCCGAACTGTTAATAGGAACCTTGAAACACAGAATAAATTATATAAAATAGTAAACTTATCATAGAAAATTAATACTACTGCTACAATATATAATAATTGTTATTAGAAGAAAGATAATGTGATGTATATAAGAACTATACATTAAGATCACAAAACTTTCAATAAAAAATTAACATGCTGAAAACAATGATTTAAAACAGTCAAACATCGATTAAAATGAAATGAATTAACCCTTTGTGAATCAGTGGTTTCTATAGATATGATAGTAAACCAACAACGTATATGGACATGAAAATAAAATTCTATATTTGTATAGAGAACCAAGTTTATTAATACTACTGAATTGTGACACATGCACTCGAGGTAGAGCCAATCTGAATTCCACAAGAACGTCTCCGCCCACAAACCTAATTACATTTGTGCACATGGTCACTACTCAGATGCTTGGTGAATCGAGTTACATTCTGCCAGTGCTTCCTTCTGCTTACATTTTTAAGTATTATAAAAAAGATAAAAACAAAAAATTGGCACTGGGGTTTAAAAAATATAGAGTAGAACCCCGCTAGTCCGGCCTCGGGTAAACCGAGTCCTCGCTTAGTCCGACCACACCGCCATATCGGCGAGTGTTTATGTTTTTGATGTCAATTGGTTCAATTATTACTAAAACAGATCGCAGTTCACCTGTTTCCAATGCCAAGCAATTTAAAAGAAATCTGGCAATACAGGGTGCCTTGACAACTGCCTCTTCCTGATTGGAATAGGGCGGGGCGAGCCCCCTCTCGCAACTACAGCCGCGTCGTTCTCAATCTTAGCAGTTTAAATAGTCATATGACTCGCTGACTCATCATTGGCGATAAGAGTTAGTAGACCGTTCACACGACTAAATCGAGAATAGCGATATTTCCATTTGGGCGCTTTCCTGTCGGAAAGAGCGTGGGAAAGAGTCTATGCGTAAAGATTGCGGATGGAGCGGCGATTGGCGAGTAGCATGCACGTAATCCCGGGCCTAGAGTTTTATAGAAGTCTAAAATCGATACGAGCATTCCCACACTCAACTCTTCGTAAGATAGCGCGTGGAAAAGAATGTAAGAGTAACGGCTACTTGTCGTCTACCAAGTAAAAGAACATTACAGACTTTTTACGACCTGAAAAACAACAAGAACATAAAATCTGTAGTGTTTCGTGAATTACTGTACAGGGCTTGTGTTTAAACATTTTTTTATTACGTTTTAATGTAAATAATGTTCCTCTGATAATTCGACGTTTTTGTCCCCAACCATACTCTCGGTTCGTTGGTGACGGATTATCAGGGTTCTACTGTATACTTGAACTCATGGCACTTTGGGGACATTCAAACTATATTATTCACTCGAAAAGGGGAATTTTACAGTGGATTAATCATAGTGTGTATTTTTTTTAAACAAACCAACTATGAATGTTGTTCTAAATCTCTAAGAATTGAGCGTTTGATTTTGTCAACTAAACCATTTGGTTTTGGTGGCACATCATGGCAGCACTCGCATGAATTTACCTACTGTAATTGTAGATTGATAAACCCTACTCACTTGGCAGCTTTATTTGTACTATTTCAACTTACAAATATATACAGATTTTATAGAAAAGCAATTTTTATCATTACCGATGGTAGGTCTGCCTGAACCCAGTGCATTTTATTAGTTGGAAATAAATAGCTGTATATTGTTAGACAAGAGGAAGTTTCTTTCTTTAATACAATGTGTTTGGTATTACTGTTGTGTGTTTAAAAATGTGTAAAGATTGTTTTATAGGACGTTTTTATAGTTTTTAAAAGATTGATGAGTGTATTTTTATCGGATAATACTTTTATAGGTTAATGCTGTAATTAATACCAAACATAGAATATGCAGAGCTACATGGACATATTCTTTATTAAAAATCTACTGTGTTGAAGACATAAATTTATCAAAAACTTGATGGTTATTCCGATTCCGAAAAATTGTGCAGAATTAAAAGGGAAATTTTGCTGGGAAATTCTAAACAATTCCGTTCACCTGGTTGCCACTAGATACCCACTACAAATCCTGTTTACATTTTCTAACTGGTGAAAACTAAATAGTGGTGCATAGTCACAACCATTTCATTATTATCTGGTAGCTAACATTTACTTATAATCTTTTTTTAGTGCTAAATAAAGAAATGAACTAAAATTTGAATGGTTTACATTTAAAACTTCAAATTTGGAGAATGTTTCTGAGAACATATTAGTTACTAGTTTTCCACTTTTTAACTGCAATCTTCAATTCGAGTTTATTTAAACCACTTTTAAAACTTTATATAGGAGATTAGTGATGTGATATCACAAATTACACCTCCATTACTGTTTTTTAATACTCCTTCCATTGTTAAGATACTGAGAAACACCAAATACCTAACTGTGGAATAGGCCCAATGCCTGCCTCTGAAGAAATTAAATATTTGGGAAAGTGCACAATAACAAAAATTAGTGTAGATCATGTACATGCATGTAATGTTGCTTAGCAACAGTTGAACTGCATTAGACTGTACTCGAATATTTGTTCAAATACTTGAAGCGGAAACAGGAAACGAGTAAATGCATTACACAAACAATTCTTCAGCCATGATGAGTGTTACATCACTTTCCTATTCCTACTTACTAGCCACCGTACGATCAAAATTATGTGAACTGGATCAGATGTTATAGTATAAGAGTTTATTTATTTTACACTAAACACCCCCTTACAATCGGTATTTGACTGCAGTTATATTGCTTCATTATAATCTACAGATAACCTTAATCTAGAAAAAAAAAGAATACAGCACACGTAAGGTACAATGTGAAAGATAGCTTGTAATAAACAATTTCATAGAAACTGCCCGCATTACCGAGGTAGAAAGAAAACGTTCGGTTCAGTACTTATCTAGCTGGAGATAAAAGAATCCAACGTGGACAAGGTGGAATCTGGTTTGTGTCTCTTTGTGAACGGCGCAGCTGAAGCCGACAGATGTTTTTTCTTCGTCAATTTTTTAAATTTATCCATTCTAGGCGTAGGGAACAAGTCTTCTCTCGAATGTCCGCCTAAACCGTTATAAAATGTTTCGCTGTTTTCACTGCTAGACAGTGGTAAATTTTCTGGTTTATGTTTTCTAAGCGGTATTTTGAAGATCGAAGACGGACGAGGTTCCGGCTTTTTAAGTTTGGAGGTTAAAGTCGGAGTGGCAGGAGCGTAGGTGTTTTCTGTCCTGTCCGGAGGCGATGTTCCCGACTGAAAATTAGAAGCAAAACATAATCTCAACAATAACATTTAAATTATTTTATCATACAGTAGAAGCTTTATTAACTGAAACAAAGGGAATGGTAATATCCTCATTGATTATTTGCATAGTGTTTTAAGATTCAAACACCAAAGTTGGCTGCTGCGCTTCATTTTAACATACTTAAATCCTTTAACTGACTCAAATTTTTCTTCAATATCATTTTACTTTGAACTCTGTTGACATGACAGACAACGCAAAACATGATTAGTATTAAATGGATGGTCAATAAGGAGACAATGTGATTTTAAGGCTTGTAACAGCACAATAGGCTGGAAGAATTCAAGGTTAAAATCAGCGTACATTGATTACTCACCCATGTTATCTAAACAGAACCTAGGAGTTAGCTTTTAAACTAAAGAAAACTGTTTGTCCTGAATAGTAGGCCTGTGCGAGTATTCGAAGATCGAGTATTCGAATGCCGAGCTTTTTAGTATTCGGCTCGGCTTGAAAATAAAAAAAAGTTCAAAAAAATTCGAGCCGAGCTTTTTAATCGGAACCGAGAACCGATGAGCTAAAAAGTCGGTTCTAGAACCGGACCCGATTGATGTCAAATATTGACGTGAATTCGGCAATTGAAACGACCCCTTTATAGTGGTACAAAACAAAAGAGAAAAAAAGAATATTCACACATTTTCGGTTATTATAAAACTAAACTCTTCGCGTTAGTTTGTCTGAACGCGACATACGTTGCAATTTAGCTCGATTGTGTGGCGATGGTGGACGTGAATGCCGGTTTGATGCACTCATTTCATCAGACAATGTAGCCTTTGTAAATTAATATTTATGCCTAAATTATTATTTTTTTACTATCAGTGATTATAACAATCAATAATCCCTTTATTATTCATAAAAGTTAAAAAAAATAATAAATGATTAAAATAATTACGCAAGAAAAAGTGTCAAATAAAATTATTCGGATCCGATTAGGCATAATATTTTTTTACGATTGACTAGGATTGCGTTAACGCTCGGAATATTATTTGTTTTGTTTCTGAACGTTCAATTCGGATGAGTTCAGAAATAATCGGAACTTCAATCATCGAAAATTTCATTCGACGGCGTCAGTTTAGTCCAGCCGAAGTCTGAACAACTTGTTAGAACAAAGTAATATCAAGTTAATAACGCTGTGTGTAAATACGTACAGTATTCAGTTTTAGTGCAGAGTTTTATTCATTTTGTTTTAGTTACCGCAATTAGTTAATACAGAAGATTTTTAGAAACAAATTGGGACCGAGGGACTTCTGATAACCAATTTGTTCGGGTAATTAAATTCACTGTGAACTCACTAACGACTGACAGCAGCGGTCGGCCATGCGCTCGGCTGACTCAACAGCGACCGCTGTTCCGTTGAGCGCACAAACTCCCTGAAATGTACAACTCGGCTGATTATGCGAGTAAAAAACTTTAAATTCGGAATTATTACGTGTAGTACTGTAATGTACTTATTTATTTACAGTACATTTCTGCTTTCAGATAATCGACGCTCTACTGAATTAACATATTAATTTGATTAAGTTTAGTTAGTTGAGGATATGTGGAAACTTAATCGGAGTAGGCTAGTCTTTTCATCGATGGCATCGAAAATGTGGCAATATTTTATAATAGACGTTGAGAGTGACTTTTTGTCCGTAATTTAACTTAGCTGAATACTTTTATTGAAGTGAAAACTTCTACATATATATATCCTTGTGTATAGTATATATGAAGAACAAGGACCGATGGCAATGCAATATTAATTTTTTGGGTGTAGTAAGTGAGCACTGATCATGGTCCCCAGAACACGACGTGATTTTCACCCCCTTCAAAACGTCGGATTGATTTGAAACTTTGCACACTTATCAAGGACCGATGACAATGCAATATTAATTTTGTTGTGTGTAGTAAGTGAGCACTGATCATGGTCCCCAAAACACGTTTTCAGGTGTCATTAAAAACTTTATATCCAGGGTGATTCACGACGATATACAAAAACTTCGGGAGCTCATTAATTTTGTTGGATGTAATAAGTGAGCACTGATCATGGTCCCCAGACTAAAACATAAGAATGTAAATAATACATATATATTAGGCCTACTTTTTTTACTCTTGTGCTGTTAAAATTAAGTATTTATCGTTTTAATCCCCGATTGTTACCTATTACTACATTGAAGTAAGTAATAAGAAAGCTCGGCTCATCAAAAGCTCGAGTTCGTGAGCTACATAAAAAGCTCAGCTCGGCTCGGCTCGAACTCAAAAATCTAGGCTCGCACAGGCCTACTGAATAGTCATACTTTGTAAACAATGAATTATTCGTTTTTGTATACAGTAATCCCTCAACATTCGCGGGCTTGGTATTCGCAGTCGCTAAAAAAAAATACTGTATTAAATTGCACTACAGTAGATGCAAAATCCATAAATTATTACATTGTATTTACTGTAATTATTGTATGAATTTAATAACATTGTATAAACACCACATCGGCGAAACACTGACAAATACAACAAAACAGAAGGTATGTACTGTACAGTAAGTCAAATTAATTTAAAAGAAGTGACTGAAATTTTTCATATGAAAGTGTCAGAAGTCAATCCATCTCTCGAACGGTCAATAAAATTCAGTCGAAAACTTTACACAGCATTAGCGCCGTACACCAATGTGCAAAAAGAACTAGAACTAATAAAAACAATCAAAGATTACAAGTTTTTTAAACTTAAAATCAAGTTAATTTTTTTTTAAATTTATTTTGTTCAGTTTTATTTTTGTAATTGTAGTGTGAGTTCAGTGATAAATATTTTCAGAGTGGACTGTACAGTTCTTAGATTTTAGTGAACTGTGTCGATGATTAGGCTATGTATTTAGTGTTATGAAACTGAAATTATCATCCTGGGGGTTAAACAGGATGCTTTTTTCAAAAATAAAGTAAGTACACTAAAACCTCGTTTATCCGGTTTTGACGGGACCAGTACCGTTCTGGATAAACGAAATTCCGGATAAACCAAATATCATGGGGTTTTACATAAAAACACGTGTAATAATACTATACAATATAATAATATTACATATTTTACAATATAATGTATAATAAACAATAATCCTTACTGGTAAGTACAGGAAAATTAATACAGAAAAAACTTGAACTGTTTATTGTTTTTTAAAGAAATGTGTAATGTTTTTTTGCTTCACTGCAGAAGTTCTCTTTTTAGCAGACCGATCTCGAAGCCGTTTTATTAGTAACAGCTCTGCCGGGTTAGTGTCATCTTGACGCTCCAAATAAGTTAACAGCTGATCGAAATCACTGCACGATTATTATTAATAAATTACGTATTGCGATGTAAATAGTCACTGCACTCCGCAACAATAATGTTTACTCTCACTCAAAACAACACTAACAACACAATACAGTACTAACTGGTTTTACGACAATATAATAGAACTAAACAAACTAGTGGTGCTGATTGACGGGCGCGTTTGACAAGTGACACTGATTGACGGGCACAGTGGTGACGTGAGTACAGTCAAGTTCACCCACAGCTGCGCCGAGCCATACACTCAGTGCTGCCAAAACTGACACCCTGCACGGGATGTGACACGACTCGCATTGTATTTTGCAATTTTTTTTCCTTGGGACTATTGCGGATAAACCGGAGTTTCGTATAAACGAGTACCGGATAAACGAGGTTTTAGTGTAAATACAGAAAACATGAAATGTATTATCTTACGTAAATTAATTATAGCTATTAGTAGGCTACATAATGTTGTAAAATTTTCTATATGTCACGAACATATTTTAAATATATGAGTCTTATAAAAAGATTTGGTTTTCGCTATTCGCGGAAATTTTTGTGAACTTATAAATTACAATCAATACAAAGACAATTTAAATGACTGAATAACAAGTAAGATTAACTTTGTTTATAAATTAGAAAATACAAGGCGTAGTCAAAACGGATGCAGGCACAATCAGTTTTTCTGGAAAAGAACACAAAGATAGAAATGGAATGTTAAAAGCTAGGTATTAGCACCCACAGAAGAAAGGCATGGTTTTCATCAGTTTTACGAAAGACTCACAACGCGATAGACGTATTTCTGAGATAGAGAGGTGTTTTTGTTAATTAAATTTGAGTTTTTTTTTAGTTGTAAACTTACTTAATGTATTTCAAATACTAGTCGGTGAGCTAGTATTCTTGGTCAAAGTTAATTTTAGTAAAAATATTAAATTTTAGTCAGTTACAGGAAGTGTAGGCTAGGAGTAAACTACATTACAAAACATTGAACGTTTCCATTATAAAGTTTAAATTGGTATGGAGTGAGCTGAATTCCAGAAAAAGTGAAGATTAAACTTGAAAATCTGCAGTCCATCGACTGTGTTAAAAGTGATAATTAAAAACAAAAAATAGTGAACTGTGAATAAGTGCAACATAAGACTAACAACATTTGGAAAGGCATTTGAAAAAACTTGCAAGTATTCCATAATATTAGTTTGTTTATTTAGTTACACTGTATGCTTCTTTTAAATAATTAAAGTAGTAGATCCTAAAATAGTTATGTTAAAACACAAATTGTTCTATTTGATTGTTTTGTTCGTAAGATTCATTATGTTGGCTGAGATGGTACAGTGAAACAATCAAGATCAATGAAACATCTTGGCGGGGACGGCTATGTAGATCACATGGTCTGACGAGCTGCCAGATGGGAAACTGGGTCAAGTTACTACAGATGGTTCATTGAAAGATAAGATTTGAATATACAGCATGTGTTATGGAAGTTTGTTTACAAACAAAAGATATTTGAGGTTATAAATTTTAAATAATTTAATTTAAGCTTAAATACGTTTTATTTTAAACGTATTTACATTTTATAAACAATAAAGAACAATTAACAACAAGAAACACATTCTATATAATTTTTGATAGTTAAAGTTTCTTTTTAACTTTGAAATTTTTGGCTAGTAGGGAAAAATTTGTTTAACACTTAAACTTTTATAAAATCTTCGCAACACCTTTAAAGTTGCAAGATGTTAGAACACAGCCTGAACTGAAATTTACAAACACAACAAAATCAACACTCTGCTAACCATTACAAGCGGTGGCACTGGACGTACAAGTTTCAGAGTGATTGTATTATATTTTCACCAGTAAATAGCAGCAGATGTTTAATTCGTTGAAAATCAACATTTACTACTATAATAGCAATAGCTAAAATTCGTCGTTAATAGACGCTTAACAGTAAAAAAGATTTGTTGTTGGAGGATTAATAGCATAAAACTTAAAATGTTTAATTTTAGTTTTAACTTTCTACATTTGCAGGTATAAAGACGTAGGAATTGTCAACTTAAAATAAAGTTTCATACTCATTAAATTTATAATTTTTCTTAGGTTCTACTATCAACAATCAAGTATTTTAATTAACAATTCAAAATAATTCAAAATTTATCCTATTTAACAAATTTTTTTTGTCAACCAGGAAAATTAGCTCATTTCTAGAGTTTCTTCAAATTGTCAGTAAAAAAAAGGAAGACATTAATCTACCTAGTAACAAATTTTTGATTATTATAAAGATTTATACATATATCCGTTTTGGGGTTCTCAATTCCAAAAAGGAAGTTTAAAAAAAATGTATGCATGTATGGACAGAGGTAGCGACAAAACTTGTCACACAATTAGCATCTAATCCTAGCAAGCTAATGTTTTAAAATATTTTTCTAATCAATATTTTATTCTTCCTTTTGTTATTACTTGTTATTGCATAGCAAGCCCATCCCAGGGACAGTCATTAGACAGCTGCCTCGCCTTCCATTTTGAACTACACTAGATACATATTTGCAATAAGATTCTTACCATTGAGTTATTAAGCTGACTACTGCTCATCCGCTCTGGAGCAGGACTTTCATGTACCAACCTACGCAGAGCGTTGTCTCGAGCGTTGCTAGCACTTGGAGACATTATAGCGCTCTCCAATTTCTGTATCTTTTGTTTAAAACTTTTTATATCTCTTTCAGAGTACTGTAAGTCTTCTTTTAATTTTCTGAAAAAAATCACTGAAATTATATTTTATTAAAATAGAGATGGGTGATGTCAATAGAAATCTAATAATTATTGTTTTTAGCATTTTCTACAAACAAAAGCAATTGCTTGAAGTAAAGCTTTTGCTTTTACAAACAGGTACCCAGTAAACTTGTATATTATAATTACATCTATCAACTTTAAATATTACATTAAAAACCAATTGTTTGATTGCGATGGAACTTACTTTTTCACTTTTTCTTGTTTTTAGATGAATTTCATTGTTTGACCTATTTAAAAAAAGTTTTATACAGAATTTAAAATTTATTTTAACTTGTAAATTACAGTAAAGCCGCGGTTATACGAGCCCCTACTAACCAAATTCAGGGTTAACCGAGGTAGTAAAAAACAAACAAAAAAGTTCGGTTTCCGTGCAAAGTTAAATCCGCATAGCGGCAAATCTACTGTACTGTACCATCAAGAATGGTTCAGGTACATAAAAGGCACAGTTTTTAATCATTATTAAATACTGTACAATACAGTAATTCCAATGCTTCGCTAATCTCAATAAGATTAGGATTTTTTATGTTTTAAGGTATTTTGACCGGTACAAGTACTGTTTATTCAAGAGAATAATAGATTTTCTAAATAAATAACATAATTTATTTATTTATAAGTAGTGAATTTATTTATACCATGCGTTTCCCTCTTGATTTTTGACAGAGTCCGTGTTTTGGTCCACATTACCTAGTATAACCATGGCTCTACTGTGCAAAAAATACAATTACTTACTTATTAACACGAGACAGGATAGACATTTCTTCTTCAAGTTTTTTCAGTTCAGCTTTCAGTTTATTTGCTTCCTTCTGATGAATGACGACTAACTCTCGAAGTTCCAACTTTTGTTTTTTCGATACTTCAAGGTCTCTAAACCAATAAAAACAACATTCAGCAAATGTACTACATTGAGGCACAACTATTTAAAGGTTAAATGTCTACATTATAATAGAAACATATTTATTTCACATAGTTCCCAATTTTGTATGCAGTTCACATACTACTATCATCGCGTTAACACCTTCACTGCTAAGGACGCACATGTGAGCTTGACACTGAACCTATGAGAAGGGGCCGACGCACAGTGCATTGCACGCCAAATATTGGGAGTATTTTCAATACACAATGCATTTCGTGCTTCGCACGCCAACCCTCGTATTGGGAGAATTTTCAATACACAGAGCATTGCGTGCTTCGCACGCCATTTTAAAGCCTGTGTGCTATGGACGCACGTTAAGAATTTTTTTTTTAAACAATTTGCTATTTTTGATTTAGTAACTTGTGACCATCGCATTGTGACACATTCTTGCTGCTTGAAGGATATCAATCTTTAAATTTTTGTTTTCCAATGAATCTGTCAAGAGCGTTTGTACAATAAGTCGCCGGTAAAAATGCTTAACATTTGTTATAATGCCCTGATTCATTGGCTGTACAACTGAAGTCATGTTCAGGGGGAAAGAAAAACACGTAACGTTGTTCATAAGTGGGATAGAGTTATGCGCAGTGTAACATCTCACCGACTAGTTACAACCTTTCTATCATTTATCCTTACCGACACTTCCCAAATAGTTTCCCTTTTCTCCGCCAGACGTGGACTCCGTACGGTCCCTGCTATTCTTATAAGGCACGGACTTTATCTGACAGTCGACAGCTGATCCATATCTCATTAGTTAAAATTTCGCTTTGTCATGAGAGCTTCTAGAAAGGTCGGCCATTAGCCTGTTACGAACAAAACCTTTAAGACGCTGCAAAGTCGTAGTTATGTTGTTACACTTTAAATAATTTAGTCGCGATCTTAACGACGGTGTGTCGCTAAATAACATGACTTTCTTCTAAACCTTTGTTTTCCGGATACCAGGTATGAATGTTTTTAGCTTTACCTTGATAATTATAAAATATTTACTTGTAAAACTTAATAAGGTCATTTCCACTTTTGGTTTATGAATAACTTTCGTAACTCATTTTGTTCGATTTAATAGAGAAACCTATGTATTTCATTTTTACTACAGCCTAATTTTTAAATGCAAATCTTACAGCCTACAAAAACTTTAAAGCCGATACCATGTTGGTTATTACTAAAGCCTAAACATATTTCAACAAAACTGGCCTAAACTGCTCTGTATTAATTAACTATAACTGTGTAGTTTTCTGCAGTGTAACCAATATTGAAAACTTTTAATAAGCTATAAGCATAATATTACTGATATAGATATTATGTAACTAAACGTTAACATTTTTTTTATGTTACCCTGTGGCTTAGCTAACATGTAGAGACAGTCTTATGCAACATTACACATGTTGTATTAACCATTACAATCTAAGTAGCAATTTGTCACCTTGTGCTACAAATTTTAATAAAACAGCCAACTCAAAGAACTATCATTTTATGCTTATTTAAATTAGCTGCAAGTTTTCTAAAGAGGAATTGTTATTTATGTTATGCAGTTACACTGGTTCAACTCCAGGAGATATTAAATAATACAATGGCATAACCTACACTACAGCTACGCCTTGAAAAGGCCTACTTTCCAACAGAACTTTTAAAAAATAATAAAATATTTCTACAGTGCTTTAGTTAAAGACAGAATTTAATTTAAAATATGAACGATCTGCAGTTGTTCTTTTTCTTTTGTGTTAAATGTTAAATAGGCTGTATTTTGAAAAGTAATTTTGTATTTGTGTACTATATAGGATATGTTAGTATTTAATAATTGGGAGGAGCAAGCTAGCACATTTCGGACCTTAGCCCTAAGGGCTGCATATTACCTTTTTTTTATATATAGAGAGACGTCTCATAATTAATTTTGTCTATTTATTCAATTATTTATAATTACCTTTTAGAGTTGGCCAACGACATATATAATTATTCTTAAAACAAATCCATGGTATTTCATGTTAAAACTTTGTAACTTGTTAATCTTTTTCTGTATAAATTCTGTAATTATTATTAAAAGGGAGGGTTTTTGATTTTTATTTTTGGGGAGGGCTTTTAAATTCAACTTAATAAAATATGTATGTTTTCTTTTAAATCTCAAACTTTTCTTGTATTAAGGGCATGTTAATAATTTCAATTTTTTGTATTAAGGGCATATAAACTTTTTTTATTTTGGTTAATAAAGCCAAAAATTATATCTATTTCTATGGTTTATTGAGCTAACCTCTAGGTATCCTGTGTATTGTAAAAGATAAGCTGAAACATTCCTACTTTTGGTGATATTTAAATTCTAAGGTAAGTTTTGAACAGTACCAATCTATGTGGCCCAGTATTGCTTCCGTTCCCTTAATTATTCTTTTGTAAGATTGGTACAGCAGTACAAGTGTCAATAAACAAGATGATTGTTCTTTCCTGTTTACAAAATGTTTTGTCGAGATTTAACAACAGACAGAGATTGAGCAGAACATCAATCGACAAACTACAGTATCGGTACCTAGAGAATTCTTGGAAGCCGGTATCGCATCTAGAATTACAATACGTGCACAAACAATAGCGGCTAGGCTATGTCCTACCCCCTATCTATCTGACAGTGACCTATTTATTCAGCGATCCCTTACACACCACACGATTTTATTTTTAGTATTGATAAAAAAACTTCGAATTAAAGAAGTTGACTTCGAATTATCCATAATGTTTTTACATTGATATCATATAAAGAAAGGTCAAGGGACCGAACCGAAACTTCGATTTAACGGTAATATCGAATTAAAAACGTTCGAATTATCCAAGTTCTACTGTACTTATTAAGCCTATGATCCCACAAACAACTTCAGATTGCAAAGAATTATTGGCATTAGGTCAAGTATTGGATTATTAGGGTCAAGTAATAATCCATTAGTAAATAAAAAAAACTTACTTAAATTCAAAAATCATTAACTAAAATCAAAATTAACTGATGACTCAATCCTTACGACGATATCACAAACTAGCAGTTCCCGCCAACATTGTTCTAGAACTTTCCATAGCACATCAGATGACGTCACAAGATGGTGATTTCCACCTTAAAGTTTTCATGCATTACACATCAGCAAATATGTCAAGAATAGTTTTTCAGATAAATCGTAATAAACAAACATACATTAGTCCAATAAATTTAATTAGCTTTCATGTTTATTTCAACAACAAAATTTCTACAGTGCACCGTTTCCGAAATATAAATACAAATTTTAAAATGGGACCCTTTCCACCCACCCCCCCCCCCCTCGCCTTTAGCTCGCCTCCTAGGGGCGGGGACTTTTAGTATGTTAACCTAATAACTATTCTAACAAAGTCCTGAAGTCAAAAATTCTTGCATATTCCATGTCCTCTACAATGCATTCATTGACTGGAACATTTAGCTGATTTTTCGTCACTTTCTTAAGAAAACCAAAAATAGACAATTTTATAGGATAGTTATTGATATTTAATGGAGCTGAGTTTTATTTAATTTTTTTATATGTATACTAGCTGACCCGTGTGAAGCATTCGCATTCTAACTTACTTAAATCCCACTTAAATAAAGTACACTATACTATACGATACTAAATATACAATTCATTAAAAATAGCAATGTAGCGGCGTAACGGCAGCTCTCCAGCTGGGTATTGCTATCATCAGTGTTGCCAACGCCAGGAAAATATCCCTACAACTTACTTGATCTTACATCACTGTTACTTTCGGATTCTTTATTTCTTTTTTTTTTTTTTTTTATATATTTTGTATGATTGTATTTTGTATATTTTTCCGGTGTAGCGGTTAAGGAAAGCTTTAAAATGATGCCTCATTCATGTGATTTGATGATGTATTAAGGAAGTTATGGCATACCGACAAAAACATTGCCTTGAGAAATAATATATGTTATAATATAACAGTAGTATATTTTTTTTTAAAAAGCCCCACTTATTGGGCGTCAAATTATAATATAGAAGTATATGATTACTTCTTTTTAAATTGAATAGCCTCACGTTGTGAAAGCCAAATTATGATAAAAGTATGATTTCCTTTTAAATTGAATTTATCAGATTTCAATTGTATATCTCAAAGCTGAAAGAGCACTACAAATATCTCACTGGTTCTACTTATAGGCTAGGCCTATTCCAACAATACAATAACTATAAGCTTTAAAGTTATAACAAATCTGGTTTATTAAACAATATATTGAATCTCCTTTTACATTTAAATTATATATATAATCTTATTATTACATATTAAACATTTTAATTATTTTATAATTACTAAATATTTAGATCTCTTAATCTCGGGTCAAAAAGGTTTGTGGCTAATTAAGTATGCAATCAGTAGCAAAAAGAATCATATAATTACTGTAATAAATATTTAAATTTGCTAACTATTAAAGTATAAATTTTCAAATAAATGTTCAATTCCTAATTATGGTTCCTAATTTCTTATAATTTAACAATTTGGTAAGTCTATATTTAACACTGAAGTTTTGGTAATTGTTCTTTAAATGTATTTTAATAAATATGGCCGATACTACCTTCCCTGGAGCTCAATTGAAACATTAATACTTCCTTAGTTTATTTAGAATAGCTGATATTATTTTAGCTCTTGAAATTCGTAATAAAAATTATTTCTGCTTCCTTCTTAAATGGATTTAACTATTTATATTGTCTTTATTTTAATGTAATGTTGAATTAATTTTAGAGCCTCTTAACAAAAACGTCTGTATCATGCAATGGTTAACTAGAAAGTAATAAAAAGGGCTTAGTTCTTCTTCAAATGAACCCGCGACACTGTGCACTGCCTTACTAAATAGCTTTGCTATACGTTTTCCACTATTAGTGTTATTTAAATCAAATGTTCTTTTTATAAAATCAATAAGGTAAACTTTTATAAGTTTTGCCACTTGTATAATCGTTTTTTACCAATGTTTATAATTATTTATGCCTTTAAAATGTCCAAAATATTCATTTTTTAGAAAAATATAAAAGTATGTATACGGGTGATAATGTACGCATTGGAAACAGCTGTTTTTAATTCCGATTTAACTTTAATCGATTGTCTTTGCAGTCTGAGTAGGTTATACCAGTGCTTTCACTTTCATTTGCTTTGTTTACACATTTATAATATTCCAACACTGTTTTTAACACTTGTTTTTCAAATAATTTACAATGTTTCTTAATCTTAATTATACTAAATCTAGTAATACATACGCTTAATTATACACGCTAATAGATTTGAACAATGAAATATGATTGCATACTTTTCAATTTTTTGTAATTACATTTTACAGTAACCTAGGCTTGTCGATTTATTTTTATAAAAGAAAAAGGTAAGTTAATTTCTATTTAGCCTTATTTATTGATATTATATAGTTATTTACTGTGTTTAATTATTACAAATAATGAAGTTAAATTACTTTTATTAGGTAGGCTAATTCTTGCTTTAAGTAGGTACAATTTTGAGGTTATATTTTCCCAACTGGGCTAAAATGTTATAATGTGATATTTTAATCAAAATCTAAATTAAACTGTACTTACTTTTTGAAAGTTGACACACACATGCTTAAAGCCATCGGGTCTAGCATAGATCGAGCCAGAACTTCATCTGTGTCTTTGGCAGGTCCATTGAGAATGGCTTCTATACTGAAAACAGATTAATTGTTCAATTTGGTATTTCCTTGTCTTCTAAGAAACAGTAGCAATCTTGTTTCACATAGGTTTGGTTTTCAATTTAAAACTAATTGTTAGCTCCATTTTAAAGCTAGCCTAGTATTTTTTTGGATTAAAGGCGTAAAACCTGGGTGGTTATCATCGCCTGACTAGCCTAGTATTGTTATTGTGACAATACTAGAAAAAAAAGCTAGCCTAGTATTGTTATTAACAATAGCATAGTATTGTTATAAAAGCGAGGACCTATTTCAATAGTGTCCTCTCTGGTCGTGTATACATACAGACAGACAGACACCACTCTAAAAACACTTTTTTGGGTTCAGGGAGCACCAAAACAAAAAATTCCACTAAAAATATTTTTGGGTTCAGGGAGCACCAAAACAGATAATTGCACTAAACAATTTTTTGGGGTTCTGGGAGCACCAAAACAGATAATTCAACTGAAAATTCAAATTCGAACATTTTTACGAAAACAATACTCTCTCCATATACTACGTATAGGGTGGAGAAAGTAAAAATTGATAATATGAACCAAATAAAACTTAATTATGGTGAATTTAAAAAATGTTGTTTAATCAAAATTATAAACACAAGGTGGAAGAAATAAATAAAATAAGCATGAAATTTCTTTTCATAAAACAATTTTACAAACCTTTATACAAATTAGTTACAAGCTAAAGTAAAAAAAGTGCTAGAATGCTTTGATTTTGGTGTAGGCCTATCACCAATTTTATGTCGACCCTTCAGCAATTCGTCTATCAAAAATCTCTGTTTATTTTTCAGTGTCGGCTAAGTTGGTTTTTTTTAAATTTTACATAAAATATTTTTTGAAAGCATTTAAACCGATGTGAGCAATAATTTTTATTTTTTTAGTCCTTTTTTTACACATTTGTAAGGATGGTTAAGAAAAAACAAAATCAGAAATGAAAAAAATTGTTCAATAATTTTATAATAGGTTCTGTGATTATTTGTGGATTTTCTTTCATATCTCTAGCTCGAATCTTGTCGTTTTTTGACATTGAGATTTGCAATTATATTATCGATGCCGTCGATATTACCAGAGGACAAAGTGAACCGTGGCGAAAGTGGTTCATGAAAAGACGCATTCGTATTCAGCAAATTTGCGTTGTGATTTGAATAAACGCTTCCAAAATAATTAACGAATTGATTTGACAAATAATGTTGTACATTAATGGATTGAAACAAAGAAATTATACCTTTGTTATCCATCCCAGTTTGATATCTCACTAACATTAAAATAATAACATGACGCATTATATTTCGAAAGTCATTCCTATTGGACAAAAACCTTTTTCATAAAAATCTGCAACAAATAGCAAATTTAGATTTTTTGTGAGGTCTACTGTTCACGTGGAGACTTATTTGTTCCATAATTATTTAATTCATTACCTTGCATATAGAGGGTTAAGCATCCATTACAATTTTCATAAATGATACTCTCAGCAAAGAGCAGTAACAGTCAAGTGTGATTCACCAGCTGGTTCAGCATAGTTTTTTCTTTTACTTTTCTCAATTAAATTTCTGTTAAAATATTGCATCAACGCTGTATTTGTCATGTTAAATACAGGACAATTTAAATTTATAAAAATTTTAATATTTATATTAGCTTAGTTATATAGAACAATACTTTTCTGTATTAGTCGAGTAGTAAAAGTTCCACATAAGCTCGCAAACTTAATCAGCATCGTTGATTAGATTAAATAAAACCAATACAATTAAAAACAGGGTACCAGAAACTGGCACATACTTTCTCACAAACATATTTAAATTATTAACATGTTCACTGCTAAGGACGCACATGTGAGCTTAACACTGAACAATATGAGAAGCGGCCGACGCACAGTGCATTGCGTGCCAACTGCCGTATTGGGAGTATTTTCAATACACAGTGCATTGTGTGCTTCGCACACCAATTTTAAGCTTATGTGTGCTATTGACGCACATGTGCGTCCGCTTTAAAATATTAGTAGTTATTACGTAGAAAGGTTCAAAAATAAAAAATAAAGTAATTTATAAATATAAAAAATAAAAAGTCAGCTCCTAGCATAGGAAATACGAAATTTACGTAGCAGTGAACGTGTTAAATAGATTCACTAGGAGAGTAACTAATATATAATATTATTAGCTGAACAAAAATTTTTAGAAAGATGTGGATTTTTGCATATGGTAGGGTACATTAAGGGCTACAAATAAGCAAAATTTTTTCAAAATCGTTAGAGCCGTTTTTTCATACAAAAATAATAACTGATTTTTTGGGGGTTTTTTGACCAAAAAGGGGGTTGTTTTTCAAAACCTTTTTTTGTGCATCTATACAGGCCTAATAGACATGTTTGGTGCAAATTTGTTCGAAATCAATAGAATAGTTTTCTCTCTAGCTTTGTATAGGGTACATACAGACAGACATTTTGTAAAACCCACTTTTTTGGACTCAGGAGGACCCAAAACGGATATTTCCACAAAAATCTCAGCATCGATTTTTTTTTGCGTTCACTATACTTTCTCTATACTTTAGTGAGAAAGTAAAAGGTAAAGTGTATACAGTACAGTCTCGCTAATCCGGTCTCCGATAATCCGGATTTCCGGCTAATCCGGACGGCCCTAAAAAAAAAAACTAGAAATTGCAGTATTTTACTGGGTACAGTACACGCAATTGTTGTTTGCCGAGAGCGAAAATAGTTAAGGGTTCATTTTGTCCTTGGCTATTTTTAGCGTGAAGAGAAAGCTCAGCCGAGGATAGAAAGGGTCGGCCAATTATCTATTGTCCCAAAGTATTTCAAGGAAGTGACTCACTTCACCAGCTCGCCGCACTATACCTGACTGCAGACTGTCTGTCTATCTACCTGTCGAATCAACAGTCCCTTTTTGATTTGTTTCTCGTTAAACGTCTGGAGTGAAATTTTCAGTGCGCCCTATTTATTTACACTGTTGTTTCAATAGCTGAAAATGCTCAAAAATATTTGAAATTTGACAAACTTACAGTTTAATAGTGTGGGACGCTAATGGAGTGTTCAAAATTTTAAAATAAAAATTGTTTGCACTTTAAAAATCGAATAAAGTCCAAACTTTTTTATACTTTTTAATTCGTGACATCAAAAAGTTGCATTGCGAGAAAATATTTTGTTTTTAATGCAGGTGCGTCATGCAAGCGAGAGAAATGTAGGTGAAAAGCTAAATTTTCTAAAAAGTATTTTTTGAAAAAATTGGCTATTGTAGTTTCTATCATACAACAGTTAGAACACGAGCTTCGTTTCGCGGGTAATATGGCAACATATACGGGCGGCCGGCCTTCGGCTCGCGACTTGCATCCATCATATTGTGTGAGTATTTGACTCTAAAACTAGCTTCACCCTTGCGTTCGACTTGACTAGTCTATTTAATTATGTGGTCGCTGATATTTACTGTATACTGTAATACCAAAACACCAGTTTTAATACGTTTTCTCACTAAAAACACAAACGGTATACATTTCATGCGTTTTTTAGGCTTTTTCCGTCTTATCCGGACTTTCACTAATCCGGACAGGGTCCGGTCCCGTCAAGTCCGGATTAGCGAGACTGTACTGTACTTAAATATCTATGATTAAAGACATCCATTGTTCATCTAGGTATAAAAGAGAAATACTACGACATAACACTTCTACTAAATAATTATATTTAGTATTTTCTCTTTTTGCCCAAAATTGTTGTGACTCAAACAAAATATTACAATAATTTATATGCACATAAATATTTGAGTTAAAAGAAGTTCCTTAGAAACAGCCTAGTTGTTTTCAAGTAACAAGTTATTATTTCTAATAAACAGTTAAAAATGTTGTTCAGTGTAAACTTTCTCTAATAAAAATACACTTCAATTCATAGTGTTTTTAGATTATATTACATTTTAGCCAATGCATACTTGACAGTTCATTTTGGGTTCTTACAGATTCTAAATATACCATATTTTAAATTATGACAGTACCAATAATACCGAAAAGCAAACTGCTTAAAGGTAAATAAATATCTGCTGAATGTGCTGAAACAATCGCCTCTTCTATTAAGACTGTTTTAGTTCAAGAATTGAAACACCCACAACCCTCATGGAACAGTATTCAATACGCCTAGCAACTCTTGAAAGTAAGAAGAAAAGTTGTGTAGACAAAATATAGTTTAACCCTAGAACTGTTCATGTTAAATTTTTTCCATGCTAAGCCCGTTTGGTGAGTGTTGCAGACATATTTTCAAAAATTCGCCAAATATAGTAATTGTATACCAATCCAAAAGTGTTCCATAGCTTTTATTTAGAAAAAGGTTCAAAGAATTCATATATGACAGTAAAAAAATTATTGATGTAAAACTGACAAAGTTATTAGCTCAAGAAACAAAAAATGTTCAGTAACGGGAAAAAAAAGTTTAACTTTAGGCCTACATAACAAGTAGTAAAAATTTTTTGTAATTTTTTTCATAAGGGTAAACAAGGTTTGTAATTTAGTTCTAAATAGAACTGTATAAAAAAATATATCAATT
>JAGFPH010015637.1:5786-17537 GCA_018207615.1 Philaenus spumarius | reverse complement strand
TTTCAAACGTACCTAAAATATCGGGGCAGTTTTATCATTTCAAACGTATCTAAAATATCGGTGCAGTTTTATCATTTTAAACGTACCTAAAATATCGGGGCAGTTTTATCATTTCAAACGTACCTAAAATATCGGGGCAGTTTCATCATTTCAAATGCACCTAAATAATCGGGGCAGTTTCATAATTTCAAACGTGCCTAAAATATCGTGGCAGTTTCATCATTTCAAACGTACCTAAAATATCGGGGCAGTTTACGTGTCCCCCTTGTTGCTCTACGTATTCTGTATTTGTAATTAGTGATTGTCGATCATTAATGACACGAATTTTTGAGGTGTGGGGTTTTCTTGAATCCATTAAAAATTTTTCTTTTAATTTTCTATGTATTGTTTAGTTTCCGATCTTTATATTACTGTATGTAACTAGTGTCGCAAAGTGTTAATAATAACAATAAACAAACCGAGCCGAATAAGCTACAACAGTTTGTATTGTTACGATAACCCTATTGGTTGTTTAGGCTCTAAGACCACGCCCACTCTTGTAGAGGGGTATAAATGTGTAGCTCAGTCATAGATTAAAGTAGTTATATGTTTTTAGTTGTAGCTCACGTATCACTCAAGATGACGACTACGCGTTTGATGATTAAACGTATGTGTGAAAATTAGTGTATTATTATAATTTTTTAAAATTTAAATGTATGTCAAAGTTTGCAATTATTGTGTTGTTTAAAAATGTGACGAATTATAAACGGCCGTCGTACAAACAAAAATAATTGGAGGAGCAGACGTGAGAAAATCAATTATATTATTATTTAAAAGCCCTCCAGCATAGATCATGAATAATAAATAGATCTTGCATCCATACGGCAGCAGTGTGGCGAAAATTAGGTTGTCGGGAAAATAGTGCATGATCGCGCCGCAAGGTAGCGCTAGGAAGAAATCATTGGTGTTTCACACAGCTTCCGTCGTTTCCCCAACAGATAGCGCCACTATCGTCGAATTTCCAGTGGAACGAAATATTGCATTGGATCGGTGTTCTATTAGGTTATCCAAATACAATGCTTCCAGTAAGGTAAAGAATATTAAAATAAAAAATTAATTAATGAAGTTCCCACTCTTTCTTTTTACCAGAAAAGTTTTTGATTTTGATTTTTCTTCCGTATTTTAAATGTATTCGGTTCTGTTAATATTTTTGTGTGAATACTTTTAAGCTCTATATGGACGCACACTGACTCATTTACACGACTCATTTGTTGGGGATTTATTTACACAGTCTAAACCAAAAGTCCAGCAACCATGAAATTTGACACATGTTGACATGTTAGTGGAGGAGTGGAGGTAAACATTTTCATTTTCAACCCCTAAAAAGAGTTAGTAAAGGTTTTTAAGAGTCTGCTCCAGTAAACGAGAAAACAACCGGAAACGAAAGCGCTTCTCACTGTATCCCTATCTAAACAGTGCAATTTCTTGCAGCTGAACGCTTTGACATTGCCTCATTTCAAACTATTTTATAAGTCTATTGTTTGTAATTGAGTGTTGAAAAAAAACTGAATAGGCCTATTCTTTATAAAATTTCGGATCCGGCTTGCAAATTATTTTTCATTATTAATGTTCTATTGTGTTAGGAAAAAAAATCAAAGTTTGTACTTACAAAATGTCAATTACGTAAAAAATCAAAGGCATTAAAAAAAAACTAAATTGCAAAACGGATACGTATTGTGACTGTGCTTAAAACGAGACTTTGCAAACAATGTTATGATAAAAAATAAACGAAATAAATGGTTTGAAATTTAACATTGCTCTTATGGGATAAAAGTCCAAGATGGCCGCCACTACAGCAGACCCTTAAGGTGCTTTTATATGGTGCGAATAGGCTTTACACTGTTTGCTGCGCGCGAATTGAAGGAATATACGAGGTGTCCCGTAGTTGTATTGTAAGTTTGAATCCTTATTTTATACTTAATTCTTTAACCAAGTAATTATTTACGTCAAGTGATTCGTTTATCTTAGTTTTTGGAAAAAAGTAGTATATTTCTTACAATAGTACATAAAGTGGATGTTTTTATTACCAAAGAGCACTTAAAATACAAGTTATAAACTATTTATCATACTGCATTAGAACCACATGAACACTTAATTCATTAAATTTTACATTATGCATTTTTTTAAAGAGTTTAAACGATGTGCGACAGTGCTGCTCTCAGTTGAAAAACAGCTGAACCTTTTGAAGTTACTGCTGTTATAATTTTAGAGTACCGCAATGCATTGTTCACGTACAATACTTTTTAGTTCTTGAACCATAAAGAAGTCAGCTGGTTATTGAATCAGCTGACTTTTGGAGCAAGTAGTGAATTATTACAATAAAGCGTCACTTTACGTACGTAACGCGTGCATTAAATACGTCAGTATGATACAAATCTGCGTTTGATTGATGCTTACATTTTATAAGATTGCAACGCCAGTGTACCGCTTATCCTAATTATGTGTTTGCATGTTCTGTTTAACAGTTTTGTAGTGTTGACTAACATTAGTTTATTGTGTTGTGTTCACAGTTGAATCCGTGTGTTAGTGTTGTGGTCTTCTGACTAATCTACTTGCGAAGGTAAGTCTGTCCATTTTGTTTAATATTTTGCAAACTAATTAATATTGATTAGGTAAGTCTGTCCATTTTGTTTAATATTTTGCAAACTAATTAATATTGATTGTGTCCTGCGTAAAAGCGACCCGCTTGTAGCCAGATCTGAGTTTAGTACAGGCCGCTTTTATTCTAGACACTATGGAAGAACTTAGAAATAATGTGATGATTTATTCTGTAGGCTGTTATGTTTTGCAGGAATATGTTTTAGTATTTTAGTTATTAGAAATGGTATTTTGAATGTTAAGGTTTTGACCAGTAAGACGGACAAGGAAGTACGGTATAAACACGGAAATTGTAGCGAGGTCGCGGGAGAGTTCGTTAAACGCGGAACACGGAACTCGCTTTGCTTTGGTTTGTTTCAAGATGACAACAAGGAAGCTAGACGGGTTATAAAGTATAATCCGAATCTAGAATCGGGGCCAGAGGATTGTGGTCGATGGGCCAGAGTGGACTGGTCGGGTGACCAGTTAGGGGCTGCGAGTTAGGCCAGTCTGTCATTATCGCGTGTGGCCGGAAAAAGTTGGGCCGGTTCGTCGGGCAAAGTGCGGCCAGGAAATCGGGACTTGGAATTCAGCTCGAGATTTGGACCATCGAGATACCTGTGGAGACATCAAACTAAGTGAGCAAACCAAAGTATTTCAGTCTATAGTTAGAGTCACGTATTATTCAGAGTTTTGGGATCATTCAGATAAAAGTAACACGCTTTAGTTGCCAATACCGTAATCCAGTCTGTCTTATAAGGGTCAATACCTAGTATAAGAGATGTATGTAGCATAGGTGTAGCTAATGTGAGAAATTGTGTGTTATCTATAATTGTAAAGGCGTACAAATAAATTAATGTTAAAATAAGTATTTCCACTGAACCGCTGATGCATTATTGTTATTGATCTGTACCTTTGCTATTAACATATTAAAGTAGAGTTTGAACCCGGGTGTTAAGGGAACAAGAAATTACAAACCTATCAAGGCCTACTATTAGCAATACATGTTTCTTAATAATATATTAAATTACCGGCCATGCTTTTTTTAACTTGGATATGTTTTACCTATGGGGATCACGAGAGCATTTTGTAGAAAGACAGGTCTATGCAATGGATCATAAGAGACATTTAAGCATTTTAATGATCATAAAGATTACTGTCAAGAAGCTTTAAAACCGACAATAAAAAATCTGCAAGACCATGAAAACGTGAGCCAATATCTAGGAGTATTATACCATTTTAAAAATCATGTAGGTACATATGGTTTAACGAAGATATGTTTTTGGGTAATTCACAGGAGAAAATTGCGTAGTTCACTCATACCAATGTAACTTAAAATTTCTGAAATGGCGGTCGAAAAACGTTTATTCCAACAAAATTGCACCCCTCCCGTAAATTTTTAACAATTGTAAAAGTAGTTATTGATAACTCTAACACATTGCTAAAGTTGTATGTTTCTATTTTAAAATGTTAAAATTTTGCTGGAGTGTTCCAATATATAAAAAAAGTAAATGTGTGCAGTCGTGGGAGCTCTGTCAGGAACGAAGTTCATCACGCCTTATCTTCAATTCTTTTACCAGCCTTAACGGCAACATACACACTTGAGTTTAACCTTTCAATTGCCGTTTATTATTAGTTTGTTTTTTTATACAAATATTTACTGTTTCCATACGTTTAATCTCTTATATAAAATGCAATGTCCTGACTGATGATCAACGCAGAGCCGATTCTATTAAAGCTAGAGACTTGAAATTTGGAAGGTACATCCGTCCAATAATGTAGAGGCGTACTAAGAAAGGATTTTGCAAAATTTTGAATTTAAAGGGTAGAAAATGCGAAAATTCATCCCTCCCATAAGCAGCCATATAACAGATGAAACAGCTGATTCGTATTTATTAATGTGTTATTCTGGTTACTATGGTGATTATTCCAAACTCTTTAAAAAAAAGTGTGTTGATTTTATAATAATAGGCCTAACCCAAAATTGTGTTAAACCTTTGGTCCAAATACTTGTGTAACAATAATATAATGTTAAATTGTAATATTAGATGTTTTAATTATTATATTTCATAGGTTTTAAAGGCCTAACCTAAAATTGTATTAAACTTTTGATTCAAATCAGTTGTTTTATTAATTATGTGTAACAATCATTAGGCCTATGTTGAATTACACGGGATACGAATTACAGGATGTTGAATTACACGGGATACGAATTACAGGATGTTGAATTACACGGGATACGAATTACAGGCTTACAAAGTTTCAAATTAAGCAATAGCGAAGCATTGCCGGGTCCACTAGTATGTATATGTATATGTATAGGGCCTATATGTGTTCGCACTTTAGCGGCTGCATTTTAAGACCATTTGGTGTAAGACCTAATATACTAAGGTCGGGAGTAGTAAATGAGCACCGATTATGGTTCCCAGAACACGTTTTCTAGTGTCATTACAAATTTTATATTTACTAGGGGACCTGGCAATGCTTCGCTATTGCTTTATTTAATTTTAAGGGTGGTTATCCCATTTCATCCCTTTGACTTAAGTAATAGAATTGCAAATGTTTTGTGCATCAATTAAGAATAATATTAAATAATTTTAGATTATAGTTAGTAGGAATTTATTGCAATTTATTTTTATTGTATTATAGGGGTAGCAACCCCATTTCAACCCCTTCCAATTGTGAATCTAAACCATTCATTGGCCCACTCAAACACACACACAAAATTTCATCGGTCTAGCCGTTTAGGAGGATTTCAGTGACACACATAGGCTATTATAGAAGAATTCGCTTATGTCAATAAAGGCCTATCCCAGTCAATAAAGGGAAAAATAGGCCTTTGTTGGAAGTAATTAGTGAAAAGCTGAAATTTTGTCAGATGTTACAATAATATAAGAGGAGTATTTACACAAAAGTCTCCACCACTCTCCCTCTTGCTTCCTCCCCCTACTCCCCATTAAAATTCACTTTTGAAAGACTTCTTTATTTTTTCAATATCTAAGAGATAGAGTCATATTTATTTCGTTATAGTAATCCTTATAATATTCTCCATCAAAAATGTTCATAATGTTTAAGGTATAAAATAATTATTTACCGTATATTTAAATTTAATGTTAAAATTTTAACTTTTTATTACATGTTTTTAAATAATTACATGTTCAGCTCTCCTATTACTTTAAATGAGCAATTCTTGTATCTATCTTTGTATCTTTGTATCTTTATATCTTTGTATCTGTCACGGATCTCGAAAACGGCTCTAACGAATTCAAAGAAATTTTGTATTTACGTCTAGTTTTGATTGTTAAGTACACCCATATAGTTGTATTTCGTGTAAAAACTCAAGTTTTTAAGACAATCTAATTTAAAAGTTGAAAAATTTTAACATGGGGTCTTATGGGTTGCCATGTTGGTTACAAAATAACAACGAAATAGTAATTAAAGCAATCAAAACAGCTGTTTATAAACAAGCCATGATATTGAGTACTATCCAAAATCAGCTGTTCATTGGATATTTTTTAATTACTGTTAAAAAACAAACTAATTTATAATGTTTTAGCAAGTTAGGATTAGAATAAATTGTGCCTGATTTAACACTTTGTTTTGTAAAAAAAGTAAACTTGGCAAAGATGGATAAATTCTAACAGTCAATTTTGTAATATTGGCCTGGTTTATTTCTGAAACATAGAATTGAGGTTATGTTAATCCTGCAATAATTTTTACTACTGTATATTTAGGACTGGTTTCAAAACTTTAGTTCACAGAAGATAGTAGAACTAGGACTAAAATCATAATTAAAGCCACTCACGTTCCTAAAGCATGTATTTGAGGTTATAATTAATCTTGTAATTACTGTAAATATATTTAAGCCTGGTTTAATAATTTTACAAACCGATGTACAAACGAGCCAAAGATTAACAAGAATCTTTATCGAATTTTCCAAGTGCGAGCGAAGCGAAGCGTCCAGGGGCAGAGCCCCTAGTGTTTTATTAATGTGAGACAAGTTATAACAAAATTGCAGAACTAAATCTTTTAGGGTATTTTGCAATCTTTAAAACGATATAAGTTTTATAAATTTTAAGTGCAGCCAGTTGACATAATCGGCCTGGCAAAGGGAAACGGCGTGGGGCGCACGAGTCCTCGCGGGGGCCGAATCAGCGCGTTGGCATATCAGCGGTCAATCTGCAGCAAAGGACTATTGTTTGGACTTTTATTTGTATAGCTGGTCTAATTATGGGCATTACGATGGTAAAATTGACGTAAACATTTATTTTATTTTTTCATTATTTATTTACTAGGGGAGACCCCTGCGTGCTCCGCACGCCAACCCCCGGTGCGACCTTCTAAAAACATATGTTATGTTTTATTTATAATAAAAGTGTAGGATTAATAATAACCTCAAAACTAAGATGGTAAATAATGTTAAATGTTCAAATCAAATTATTTCTTATATTTTATAACAGCAGTAAAATTAACATATAAAGATTAAAAGAACCAGTAAGGCTCAGGTCTACACTTAATCAAAAACCTAACAAAAAAGTTATAAATAATAACCTCAAAACTAAGATGGTAAATAATGTTAAATGTTCAAAACAAATTAGTTCGTAAATTTTATAATTTGAATAAATAATTCATTTCCTCCCTTATAAAAATCAATATTTACTTCCACAAAGCAGCTGTATTAGTTAGTTTCTTATTATAAACAGCTGTTTTGTATTAAAATGTTTTTATAACCTTCTGAATACTGTAATCATCGTTATTAACATCCACGAAATCAGCTGGATTAGTTTGTTTCTTATTATAAACAGCTGTTTTGTATAGAAATGGTTTTTAAATATTTTCCATGTTAATCTTATGGGGAAAACCCGACCTTTGAGATTAGCTCACGCCATTAAGGATAAGAATTTTTGACATCTAAAACGTTATTGCAAAACTACGGAATGAGACGAATTTTTTGAAACCTCAAACATTAAAATTGGTCCAGAAATAAGGGAGGAGTTGTGTTTACAAAAAACGGCTTCACGTATTATATATAAAGATTTTCCCTTATTTATCATTGCACTGATGCACGCACAGTTTGATTTCTTTTAGCCAAGTCAGTAAAGGGAAAACATAGGCCTTTGTTGGATGTAATTAGACTGAGCTATTTGTCTGCGCTTGCAATAGAAAGAACTTTGACTTGCAGAGAGCATTGATGATTTTGCCGTTAATCACAACAATCGAAGAATAATCAATCTGTTTTAAATGTACAGTATGTAAAAACGTGTTTATTATAATTTTCAGATAGCAAAAAAAAAAACTTGCTTCAACATTGTAAAGTTTGATTAGATATAAACATTAGGTATAGAATCAACTTGAAGCAAAAACTACTCAAGATACAAATAGGAAAATGTAAAGGTATATTCTTAATGGATCATAGACGCACACTAAGAAAGGATTTTGAAATGTTTTTATTTTAATGCGGCGTGAAACTAGTGAAAATACGTTTAAACAACTGTTCGGATCGAAAGCTTAACAACCCACGTTTGTTTACACCCATTACCATAGCAACCAATTTAGCAAATTTAGAATCTGTTTATTATTCTTCACAACCAACAGCTTTTTCAGGTTAGTTAAACAAACTAAAAGAAAACACAAACAAAAATCTACAAAAAATGCTTACTGTATTAAGGTCAATTTACTCTGATCCGCGACGTATCAGAGCCGTGCCAATTCAGTATCAGTGCTATACGTGTTTCCTCATTCCCACACACCATGCCTTGTCAGTTCATGGTTCTCTATTAGTAGGCCTATATTTGCAAATTAACAGAATTTCAAACTTTTATAATTCTATTCAAATAAAAATATATTTTATACCAATAACCAAAGCTAGTTAGTGATAGTTTAAAATACAGTTTCATGTTTGTAGACCTAAGTTATTTTTAGGCTTTCAAGAATGAACTAAATAAAAAGGAAATGTAAACTCAAAGCCGATCCTAAATATGGTTAAATATTAGTTCCTCATTTCCACGTATCATTTTTCATTTCTTCTCCTATTTTGCTTCAGATTTCATTATTAAATGACATATCCATTGACTATCTGGATCGTATAAAAAATGTAATATATCCTGACATATTCAATAAGTTGTTCCTCATTCATTGTAAGCAAACAATAAAACATATATCCAGACATATTCAATAAGCGTTCCTCATTCATTGTAAGCAAACAATAAAACACGCTCTTTGATGTTCTAAACATATCGATGAGAATTAATTTAAAAAGCACGGAAGGGCTACTGAAGCTGCGCTGACAACACTGATGTGGAAACCTCTCTATTTAAAATCTACAGAAGAATATTGCTTTTCACTGATACGGGAACAAGGTTCCAATACGGTACTGGTACGTCACCTGTGTAAATAGACCTTACAGTAAGGCTCGGCTCCCTACATTCAAAACGACGAAGTTGGGTACCAATTTCAATGTTAAATAACCAAAACTTACCTTCACTATTAAGCATATTTTTGTGTTGTTTTTGTCAAATAACGAAAGCTGTATTTTTTTTTTCTTAAAGTAAAATAGATTGTGGGTGTTTATTGCTAAAGTTTTTTTTTGCAATTTCTCTTTTTGCAACTGAGTAAAAAATGAATAAAGTTTACCATTTTCTACTATTCATATCATATGTTTATGAAAACAATAAAACGGTTTTTGAAAATGTATTCAGCAATCATCATCCGCAAATGACAGTACTTCAAAATGAAACTAAATTTTTAAATTTATTCCATGACAAAAATGACTTATTCTGCAGCAGTGCTCTTATGGGAATCAGATTCAATATGGTGGGCAGGGTAGCCCCCCCTTAAGGGAAACGGAGAGAAGCAGAAGTCGTGCGTTCGCTTTGTTTCAGTTTACTTACTGATAGTAGCTACAGGTTGGATAAAAAGTGTTTGGGTACTGCAGAATTTAACGGCTTTCAGCAAAGAGAAAATTGCTTCAATTCTAGTTCTAAGGAATGTATGTTTTGTATAATATGAAGTTTCTAATACTGCTATAACATTAACTATTTTCTCAAAATGCCGGCCAAATTTAAAATTTCTGAAGGGAACCTCTATTTGTATTGTTTTCCAATTTTTACATAATTGTAAGCCTTTTATCTTTTTTTTTATAAACCCAACCAATATTCGGGTGAATTTTATATTAAAAAAAACATATATAGTCCGGTCAATTTAGACATTCGGTGCTACATAAATTCCCACCAAGCTGAAAATCAGTAAGATTGTTTAAAATATGATTAAAAATAAAATTTGAAAGTTCCCCATCTTTCCCCTGTATGGAAAAAAATTTATTCAAGGTCAAAGGTCAAAAAAATTAGTTTTTCACGATTTTCAGCAAAACGGTAAGTTTTATCATAAAAATACTTCAGAGAAAAATTGTAGATCATAAAATTATCTACAAAAAATGTATCAATACTTTTTTTCCTACGAGCCACCGTTTTTGAGATATAACGATTCAAAAAGTTGTAAAAGTTGTAATCGTCATAATATGCACACGTTTCCACGCCACGTATGAGGTAGTGTATTTAGCGCGTTTTTTTGACGTGGTTTCCCCAGTAGGCCTATTCCACGGGTCTGTTGTGATCCTGTTTAATTTGAAACTATTGCAAAATATTGGATATTAGCAGAGATTGAAAAGATAAAAGCAATTTAAGTTAAAAAAAGTAGTGAAATTTAATCGTCCGAGTCGTAACTTTCAAATTCTTCTTCTTGTTCTTCTTCTTGATGTTCTTGTTCTTGTTCGTCTTGTTCTTCTTCTTCTTGTTCTTCTTCATTTTCATCCTGAGTACATGTAAGCTGCGTTAATAGCGATGTATCGCATGTCGCCTCGTAGGGCTCAAACGGATCCTCCACTGTTGGTGATTCCATATTCAAGGCACGACCGGCCTTGACAATGTGTACATGCCAGAGAACAAAACAGTCCGAATTTTTTGCAACCACATTTAGCACTGCACCCATTTTTGCAGTTGCAAAAAATTGTGTTCAGCAGTTTTTCCGGCGCAGATGGAAGTAAAGTTTGGACTGGTTCTAATGAATTGTTGACCAACTTCCAACCCCAGTCTGTATGGTCTAGCTGATAACCAAGCCACACTTGAACTTGGTAATATACCCGAAAAAGATTTTGATGAGCAGCAACTGAGGTTGGAGGAAGACAAGCTACTTGTACTTGTTTTTTACTTTTAGTATTTTTAATGAAACGTGCATATCTATACTTATCTAAGCAGGTAGTTTTTTTAGGAGCTCCGTACATAGAAAGAAGAAAGCGAATGCCGTTATTGATAATTTCTTGTCGAGTTGAATTACTATTTTTAAAAACTTCAGCACATTGAACTAAATTTTGTTTTGAAAACTGTTATTTTACCCCTTCTGTAAAATGCAGATGTTGTATCACAGCCAGTTATTGCGTGTAAAAATAGTACATGATTTTGACACTTTGCAAAAGTAGATAAACTTTTTGATGAATACATTTCCGATTGATGTTGAGCTTTTCCTGGTTTTAAGAAGAAAATTGTTTTTTCAGTTGGAGTTTGAGCAGTGAGTAATACGAGTAAGTCTACATCTTCACCAACAACAATAGTTGTATTTGTCAAATTGAATTGTTCTATTGCTGTTTCAATTATGAATACATCAGCATCATTATTAGCTTGTTTTACCAATATATTTTCAGCAGTAAATTTTTCTTTCAACATTGAAATGAACCGAGACTTGTTGTGAGTATTTGTAAGAAATTTTTGTTGAGTGGTTGGAACTGTCATATTTTCATCAAATAAAATACCAATTGATGTAGATGTTGCTAAAGTTCGACGACGTTGTTCTGCAGCTTTGGTATTTCTCGTGCAATCATTATAGCCATCAAATACGACAGTTTTTTCATTTTACCTGATATTTTTATAGTTATATCTTATGTATATTTTATATTATAAGTGTAAGTTACAATGACCGATAGAAAAATATTTTAACATATATTACAACTATAGATATGTATATACGTGGCGTACTCATGCATATTATGACGATTACAACTTTTTGAATCGTTATATCTCAAAAACGGTGGCTCGTAGGAAAAAAAGTATTGATACATTTTTTGTAGATAATTTTATGATCTAA